>MU667614.1:124007-150277 GCA_026770625.1 Nicotiana glauca
TTTAAGCGACCGTGCTAGAACCACGGGATTCGGGGGTGCCTAACACCTTCCCTCGGGTCAACAGAATTCCTTACTTAGAATTTCTGGTTCGCAGACTTCATTTGGAAAGTCGAATATTTTTCTCGAATTGGGATAAAAAAAAAATAATAAACCGGTGACTTGGGACACCCTAATTTATTCCAAGTGGCGACTCTAAAAAAAAAAAAATTAATCCCGTTTCGAATATTGTCACTTAAATTGGAAAAACTCCCTCGCCCATTTTACCCCTCGGGGTGGGGCGCGCCAAAAGGAGGTGTGACAACTCCTATAACTCCCACTACTCCATGAAGTAGAAAATGATCATAACTCTTTTGTAACTCTTCTCGCATGTTCTACCACTAATTATCTCATGTTCTCCATGATATCATAACTTATTACCCACTTTCTTCCAATTTAATTCAAGGAAGAATTCTTACACCTATAAATAGGAGTCTTTCTTCCATATTGTTGTATGAAAAAATAATTGTAGAGTGTTTCTATAAAGTGAGGTTAAAGTTGTGAGAAAAGAAGAAGAGAGTTTTTTTTTTTTTTACTTTTGTTGAAGGAAGGTGTTCATCTTGGTGGAGCTTTGGACTCAACAACTTGTCCAGAGTTTGTTTGAATCATATGATGTGATCGGGCTGTTGTATCATGGGGGAGACAGGTCAAGATGATTACTGCTGGACCAGTGAAAAACTTTACTGCAGTGGGCTTGAATCTCCTTAGGGAGAGCGAGATATCCGCGCCTCAGCGTGAGGATATTTTATTCATTTTATTTATTTCAACTGTAATTGTATTTTCACCGACAGAAATCACACTACAAGGAAAAGTCGACAACAACGCTGATATTGAACTCATCAACACCATTAATAACACACATTAAAACAATGGGAACAAAAGAAGATGAAAGGAAAGAGAAAGAAAGACAACACCAAAGATCAACGATAAATTTCCTTGTCATACCCCTTGTAGGAAGATGTAAACATGGTTGAACACGAGCTAGCAAATAAAAATTATTTGCTGAATGAGTACTGTTCATACCTCATTGAGCAATCAACAAATTTGACTTGACCTCCAATACGACCATCACAAGTACTCAACAAGAAAGATTTTGCACTACTTAAACAAAGGGCACAGTCTGAAAATTCTAAAATTTGGTTGCAAGTAGCATGACCATAAGCTAAGGCATCGTTAGGATAAGGAGAGGTTGAATAGTAAGTATAACCTTGATTGGGAGTCACATTCTGTAAAGCTTCAAGAACATAAGCTAAGCTTAGAGCAAAAGGACCATTCTTATCATACACATTAACATTGCATATATGGTCCACTACATTGGTATTTGGTTCACTTCTCACAAAGAAACTAAACCCAAACATTATAAGAAATGTGGTTAGCACACTCATTCTCAAGATAGAATCCATAAATATCCTCTCTATTTTTGTATCCTCCTATCTTCTACTATTTCTTTTGTGTTACAAATTTGAGTTACGTTTCACATGTTCTTGTTTGTTTAAATAGATTTAGCCATCCATTGATCTCTCCATCAATGAAATTAAATATTCCATGATTTTGGTCTAACTGGCTTGTCTTAGTACCAGATAACATACAGTGTATGTCTTTTTTAATATAATACAAATACTTTGCCGGCAATGAAGTACGCCGTACATCTCCATTTCGTACTGATCGTCCATTTTGGCACGGTCTTGCTTATATCTTAGTGAATGTTGGTTCAGTTTTTGGCATCCCTTGCATAATGGTTGCTACACAATGCACGTGAGTCCGGAACCAAAGTGTGGTATTTTTGGACTCAAACCAAAAACAAAACAACTTGTGACCATTTTATGTATAGCGCATGGATTGCATGCGATGTACCTTAACGGCAGGTTTGTCCGTTAAGGTAGAGTGCATGCAATTAATGCACTATACTTGGTTTTTAAATGTCGGTCAAAGTACAATTATAGCAAATATATGGGATGCGCTATACCTGAATTTGAAAAGACAGGTGGATATAGCGCATCGCATATATGCGCTATACCTATATTAAAAATGGCCCAGCCTTTTTCCTCGCAACAGAATGTTAAAAAATTCTCCCCCTCCCCCCATTTCTAAAGCTTAAATCTCCATTGGAGCTCATCCGTCCCCCAAAAGTCGTGTCCCTTCAGTATTTTAGCGAGCTAAAACCAGATCCAAGGCGTTGTCGTGTAGTGGATCTCTTCTATTGCTCGTTTCGGTAGTCAAATCATCAATTTTTCACAATTTAAAAAACTATAAAATGAGGTCTTCCGACTCACTTTTATAGTAAAACTCATATATATAATTTATTAATTAGTTGTTTTACTGTGTTGTATGCTTTTTGTGATCGTTTTTGATATAGTTAATTTTTTAATCAGGATTAGTTTATTTATATGAAAAAATATGAAAATTATATATTGTTCTTTTGTTGAATAACTAGTGTCTCGGCACATGCGTTGCATGTGTATGCCGAGTCAGAGCATACAACCAATTAGTAAAATAATACTATATATATTTAATAATATACATACATATTAAAAATAATAATTATAAATATACCAAAATCCGACTATGTCACCTAACCTTAAGACGTTTGATGAATAAAGTCAAAAGGCATACTCTCCGTCAACTTTGTCTCTATTCCTCTAGCTATCACACTTCCAATTAAACTTTGGTAATTTTCATTTTTAAGTTTGATTGCTCGAATAGACAATGCAGAAAGCACCATACTTCGATCAATTTTATCTTCTCCATACCTTCTGCAACAACAATATCATTTGTGCCTCGACATAATTTGTCACGGATTAATAAGTTCGTATCTTCAATCCAGAGTTGTCCTAGAACTTATTTCCACTAATCTAAGGAAAAAAAAAAGACTAAATAACTCGTGTGAGAATACATTTCCACAAAACAGAAAGTAAAGAAAATTTTGTTTTGTTTCGTTATGAAAAAATGACCAATGTTCACCCAATTTATCTATTAGACATAGAAGTACAGAAACTTTTAATGTTGAGAAATTATTTGAACTGCCACTATGACGTCAACCACATCTCTGGCTAGAACTCCACAAAATGATTAAACTTGTCAGTTACTTCTTTTGTTGTACAAAATCGACCAACAAACCAACATAAAAGAACATAAAAATTGTGTCAATCCGACCAGTAGTCTCGTGAATTACCGCCCCATTTTCCCCACTACCTATTTTGTTATGCTTAATTATCAATGTCTTGTGTGGAAGAGTTGAATTTGAGTGGTTTTGATAATAAATGAGACACTTAGTCTCTTTAAGGAAGGTTTGTGTTGGAAAAGTCAACCGGACGTTGACTTATGTGTTAGAGGGCTCGGAGTTGAATTCTGATGATTCGGTTAGCTTCGGGGATGATTTGTGACTTAGGAGTGTGATCGGAAGTAATTTTGGAGGTTCGATGTAGAATTAGGCTTGAATTGGCGAAGTTAGTATTTTGGCGATTTCTGATTGATATGTGAGATTTTGATCTGGGAGTCGGAATAGAATTATGAGAGTTGTTGTAGCTCCGTTAAGTGATTTGGGATGCGTGTGCAAAATTTCAAGTCATTCGGACGTGGTTTGGTTGGGTTTTCGATCGAATGCGTGTTTTAGAAGTTTTAAAAGAACTTAGGCTTGAATTCGATGTAATTCGATGATTTTATTGTTAGTTGAGGTGTTTTGATGATTGGAGCAAGTTTGGATGATGTTTTAAGATATGTTGGTGTGTTTGGTTGAGGTCCCGGGGGCCTTGGGGTGATTTCGGATAGCTAACGGGAATTTTTGAAATTGAAAAATGCTGCAGAAATGCAGCAGTCAGTGCAGAGCAATTTTGCTCTATGCGATCGCATAGAAGGTGTTGCGATCGCATAGGATTAGCTACAGTACCCTGGAATTTTGTTCTATGTGATCGCATAGGGCTAGTTACAGTGCCCAGGAGTTTTGTTCTATGCGATCGCAAGAGCTCTAATGCGATCGCATAGGGTTAGCTACAGTACCCAGAAAGAATGTTAAAAATATTTCATCCGCGAACCAAATTTTTTTTTCCACTATTTTTGAGCAACCTTGAGAGCTTTTGAACGGGAATTGAAGGGGTTTTGACGGAAAGTGATTGAAGGTAAGTCCTATGAACTAAATACATGATTATATTGCGAAATCATTCTTGAAATTCATGAATATATAGCCAAATTGTAAAAAATTAGGGCTTGAAATTGAAATTCTAAATTTGGAATTTGAGGGGCCATTTGTGGTCCGATTTGAGAGATTTTTGTATGCATAGACTCGTGGCGAGATAAGGAACTCGATGACGTAAAAATTTCTGAGTTTCGAGACGTGGGCCCGGGGTTCAAGTTTTGTCAAATTCGTGAATTTTGGTATTTTTTGATTGCTTTTGATTGGGTATTGTCTCTTTAGAATAATACAACATATTCGTTGTGATTTTTGAGCAGATTCGTCGCACGAGAAGACTAATTTGAGAGGCAAGGGCCTAGCGAGCTAGACTTTGATCGTCTTGAGGTGAGTAATTAATGTAAATGATGTCCTGAGGGTTTGAAACCCCGAAATTTCACATTGTAACATTATATTGAGGTGAGTTGCACGTCGGATAATGGGCGTGGGGTAGAGCACCGTTGGGGATTGTGACTTGGTCCGTCCCGAAAGATATTTTTATCGTGTTTTCTACTTGAACTAAATTGAGAATCATCCTTACTTGGATTTAATGGTTACATTTGGGCTTCTTGCCAATTATTTAAATCCTTCAGGGATCGATGTCACTGTTTTCGCATACTTTGCATATCATTTGATCTCAGTCCAAGGTTTTAAATACTGTTTTGCAAACTCAGCCATCTTCCTAAGATTTGAAAACTTAAATGATATTTCTTAATGATATTTTTGGGCTGAGAGCCACTATTTTATAAATGCCGAAGGGGCTTATGATGGTTTCTGGACTGAGCATGGATCGGGCTACGCGCCACAGCAGTATTACATTGATATTGAGGCCGAGAGCCTGGTTTATTATATTGATATTGATATGAGTCCGAGGCCTAGATTTGATGCCACGAGATGGCTTGATATTGCGCTTGGGCTGTAGGAGCCCCTCCGGAGTCTGTACACACCCCCAATGAGCGCCGTCGACGAAAAATAAATGGATGGCTCGGGCTGCACGCCGTAGTGGGTACCGGAGTGTACCGTCATATGCATTGCATTGCATCTCATGCATTGTTCTTTATCTGTTATACCTGCCTTCGTATCTGTACTCTGATTTCATTGACTTGTTGCTTCACTATTTGATGTTCTAAACTGCCAGTTATAGTTTACCTTGTATTTTCCATAATTTCTTATTCTCAGCCTTTATTTATGTTTATTACTCACTGGGTCGGAGTACTCACATTATTCCATGCACTTTATGTGCAGATCTAGGTACACTACAGGCTGAGTGAGGATTTGTTTAGCTGAGCAGCAGTATCCCGGAGTATCGAGGTAGCTACAGGGCATTCGCAGCCTTGATCTCTCCCATCTATCTCTATCCTTTTATTCCGTATTTTTCCTAGACAGACTTGTAATAGGTGGATATTTTGTATTAGAGGCTCATGTTCGTGACACCGGATTCTATTGGGCTATGTTGTGGTATTCTAATTGAATTTCCACAGATTTTATTAGTATTTATAAATTTGAAAGTAATGACTTAGTAATTCCCTGTGTTATTTATCCATAATCTGATTAAAAATTTGGGATAATATTGTTGAATGGTTGGGCTTGCCTAGCAGTGTGTTGGGCGCCATCACGACCGGGTTTGGGATCGTGACAAGTTGGTATCAGAGCCTAGATTACTTAGTCTCACGAGTCATGAGCCGGTTTAGTAGAGTCTCGCGGATCGATACGGAGACGTCTGTATTTATCCTCGAGGGGCTGCAGAACCTTTAGGAAAACTTCACATTCTTGGATTCTTATCGTGCGTCCTTGATTCATCTTGAAAGAAACTTTTGAAATTCCTTCCACGCGTTCGTAAGCACGCATGAGCGCTCAGTATCAGATGTGCCTCGATGACTTGTGATTCCCCGATCGAGGGGCAAGGTGTAATCTCTGTGAGTTTATGGTGGGCCAGTCTGGAGGACATGAGGTTGGATCTTTGCCTATGGCTGGAACGCCGAGGTGCTAATTGTGTGAACAAGTGTTTTTGAACTTATATGTTCGGTAATGTCCCTGTTAGTGGAAATGGCAGTTGTGGCTATGTGAGGAGTATGTTAGTACTACGAGGCGTATCCATATGAATTGGAAGCGACGAGAAGGGGTCTGTTGAATGATGGAAGAATTAGTAGATGCTTGAAGTCTATCTTGATTCAAGTTATAGCCCGAGTTATGGGCGTGTGAAGAATCTTTTCATGACTCCTAGTTGGGAGTGAAGTAAATTTCATGTTGCGGTATGAGTACAGACTCAGGAAGATCAAGTGACTCCGTAATGCTTATGGCGGTGAAAGGTATACTAAAATGTTATATTGAGATGAAGCGGGTGGGTTATCTCCGCGAAGTGTGCTGAGGCAGTGTGATCCTCATGTGAATGACAGAAGATATCATGTGCAAATGAATTGTAAGTGTTGAAGTTTGAAATTTTGGTTCGCTTAAGAGAGTGAGTTTAACTGTTGCGAGATTGCCAAAGAGTTGAAGTACTAGATGAAATGTTTTTACACAAGCTTACAGAGGATTTGAGTTTAACCTCACTATGGTATTGAGGCAACAATGGAGTATATGCGTTATGAGTATAGTGTGTTGTGATCTATGGCTTCGAGCCAAGTTGGGGAGCTTGCTATTGGTTAGCGTATTGTGTGGTTATGTACTATGTTAGTTCCGATTTGATACATGCTGGTGAATCAGTTCTGGTTGTGGAAATTGGGCCGAGAATGGCACGAGTGAAGGAAATTTTTTGACAAGATGTCATGAGCTCGGATGAGAAGGAGATAAGATTTGATGTTTACGGTAAGTTGGTATTGTCTTCAGCGTCACCTAAAATTGGTGTTTTGTAAAAAGGGTTTTGCGTCTGGTTAATGATTCTTGATCGCTCTTCAGCGTTGGTGCAACTGGTGGTTTGGAGGTACGCTCCAGATATTGTTGTGGTAGGTTGTGGGAGTGTGTCCCACGGTAAAATTATATAAGTGTGTCATGTGATTAATTGATTGATTAAAGATGTAAACCAAGTATGAAGTTTGTGATGGTGTTGTTAAATTGAAGATTCATGCCTGGAGGGCACTTGGCATATTGGGTTGTGAACCGGGGAGGATTACTCCGATTGTGATGGTTGTTCTTGTGTGTTATGAGAAAAATGGGAGTTATTATAGACCTTTTAAAGGTTATCAGACTAGTTCAGTGTGATCAGAATGAGCTTGAAGTCGGTGGATAGATTTAACGTGAATAATGGCTCTATATCAGGCCAGATGTGTGCATTTTAGTAACGCGGTCCTCATGGAGGAGTATTTAGGTTGATGTTTCGTTGTCAGATATTTTGCGTAGTGATGCATTGCGCCGTGTGAGTTGTGAGACGGCTTGAGAAATTGCTATGTGTTGAGAATCCGCGTAGGAATGACGTTATATGAGCATCTTGGCTCTTAAAATTCAGACTATACATCGCACCTTAGTTGTGTTTGAGTTTTGAAGCTTATAACGCTATATGTCCCTTAGAGATATTATTATGCACTTAACATGCTTACAACCGATACTCGGTATTTTGTTGTAATGAGCAAATTTGGCTCGATGTGTATCTATTTATGTAAGATCTATGTGTGGATCGGGTGGCACACTGCCATGGGTATGTTATTGGGATCGGGTTGCACGCCGCAATAGTGTGATGTTGAGTATAGTTTTCTATATGCTATTTTGTATGCCTTACTTCCTGTTTTCTAAGGAAAGGTCGTATTAGTGCGTGGGATTGGTAATTCCTTCCAGAGTTCGTTTTCTTTTTTGTATTGCGTTCGAATTGGTAGCCTATTGGCATATTGGGGCATCATATACGGCTTTTGATTATGTCTGGGATGACTTATTGCCTGAGAAGCTCGTAATAGGTGAGACGAGATCATTGAATTCTGGATCAGTGCAATCTGAGTATATGAAGTAAATTAAGGGGCTAAGACCATTGTTTGGTTTAGAATGAGGTGATAGTTCTTGCCAGAAGTATAGACCCAATGAAGTGTTGATTCAGCGGTGTTATGAATTTATACAGATCTCATCCGTCGTGTCGGTATTGTACGAATTTGAACAAGACCTATGTATTTCATGCAGAGCATGGGATGTGTAATGATTTTTCTTTTAGATGGGATCAATGGAAGTTCTTGACTAGTTGAGTACGTAAACGTTCATGGTTCGGAAGGGAGGTGAAGTCCTCATGTTACCTTAGGATGATATGGTATATGTGATATGTTGTGAAGGATTGAGATTTGCATGTGTAAGGTTATGGTTCAGTTCTGAATGGAAATTCATAACATTCTTAGGCGGTACGGGCAACTTTAGGTGATTAGAGAAATGAGCTTTAGATGATTAGGGTGAATGATCTTCAGATGATTAAGGAAATTGTATTTCTAATCATAGTGATTTGTAGAGGGTATATATTTCATAAAAAGGCCAATGTGATTAAGTTGATGGCACTTCAATAGTATTGCGGCACTTTAAGGTTGGATCGATTGCTGATATTCGAGTTGCTTGTATGGCACATGGAAATTTTAGAGTATTTATCGTGGGATGATTGGATATTAAAGGTGTGCATGTATTCGCACGGTGGAAACTCGAATCAGGTATGATGATTTGTATGCCATATGGAGTTGGAGACTGGGAGTTCTCATGTACATGCTAGGTTGTGGTGGTGGATCGTGTGTATTCGGCACCGTTTAGCGGCAATCGGGATTTGGAGGCTCGAGTTGATCTTTGTTTGCTGGTATGTTAGATTGTGGATGTGATGTCGTAATTCAGACTGGTTGTCTTAGTGTTGAGTGATTCTGAACTATTGCACTACGGGCAATACCGAAAATGCCACGGGTTGAGTGATAAAGTGCATTGGATTATGTTCTAGCAGAGTGGTTTATATTTCAAAGAACTAGGGGACGGTTGGGAAGGATTGCTTTCTTAAGTGGGCATTCGTGATGGATGCCAATGCAAAGGTTTCTATCATTAATTCAGTTCCAGTGTTGAGGGACTTTTCGGATGCGTTTCATGTGGCTAGACATGTCGCCGGGCGAGGTTGTTGATTTTGGTGTCGGGCATCGGATCGTTGGCTCTGATAGGAGTTGTAGTAGTGGAAGTTGAGCGGGATGAGTAATTGGGTGTTGCTCGGTGAATAACGTATCGGTTATGTTCTATCAGGTTTGCGTGGTGTGTGTTATTTGTTTCACCGTGGGTGTAATGATTTGCTTTGCCTCCAGACATCAATTGAGCATGGTTGTCGATTTCAAGCATAGTGACTTCAGGTGTTTCATGTGGAGTAGTATTTGGATAGGATCGCGCGTTGCAACAAAGTTGTGTGGAAACATGACCTTGCGGGTCAAATTTGTGTGTCCTATTTATATGATGTGAGAGAGGGTCTCAGCCTTGTGTTGTGGCGGTACTGGTAAGTTTGAGGTACAACTCTCTCAGTTGAGTCATTTTCATGATTTGAGTATGTTCGGACCGTTTCTTATTGGTGCACGTATTATGCAAGTTGTGGCTTAGGCATGTATTAATGTATCATATCACCAGAGTGGTGTGTTGGGTTCGAAGTGATCATTGGGGTCATTAATGAATACGAACAGATTTGATTTCAGCATGTTTAATGGGTAAATATCGAGGTTCAGTTCAAAATTTTGTTATGATAATTACTAGAGGAGAAATGGCCTCATGAATGGTTGATCTGAGCAATGGTTATGGTTTATTGCGTGTTTCAATTATCATTGGCAGTATATGAGAGTGTTGGAATGAGACCTTGGCTAATAAGAGATTTCTATCGGTATTTGGTTGTTGTGTGCAGTTGCTGTGAATGGAAGTTATCACTGCATGTGTTTGAGTTATTGGTATATCATATAATTGCACCTAAGGTTGCAGGCATGGTCTATTACAGCTGGTTCAGACTTATTCTGAATGTAGGTGTGAGGTTCTGATCTTGTGTATGATTTCGAAAAGGTAAAATGTGGCTCTATGATTTATGGGCTAGACTAGATTGTGTGATTTTAGTTAAAACGTGTTATCGAACCCATGTGAGATAGGGTGACATGGGATTATCCCTAGGTTTATGCTAGATAAGGTCATTCAGCTTTTGGTTGGCTTCTAGGAAAACTCTAGGTATGCTCGAGAACGAGCGTTTGTTTAAGTTGGGGAGGATGTGATGACCCGACCTGTCGTCTCATGAGTTACCGCCCCGTTTTTCCCACTACCTATTTTGTTATGCTTAATTATCAATGTCTTGTGTGGACGAGTTGAATTGGAGTGGTTTTGATAAGAAATAAGACACCTAGTCTCTTTAAGGAAAGTTTGTGTTGGAAAAGTCAACTAGACGTTGACTTATGTGTTAGAGGGCTCGGATTTAAATTCCAATGATTCGGTTAGCTTCGGGGGATGATTTGTGACTTAGGAGTATGATCGAAAGTAATTTTGGAGGTCCGGTGTAGAATTAGGCTTGAATTGGCGAAGTTAGTATTTTGGCGATTTCCGGTTGATATGTGAGATTTTGATTCGGGAGTCAGAATGGAATTACGAGAGTTTTTGTAGCTCCGTTAAGTGATTTGGGATGCGTGTGCAAAATTTCAGGTCATTCGGACGTGGTTTGGTTGGGTTTTCGACCGAATGCATGTTTTAGAAGTTTTAAAAGAACTTAAACTTGAATTCGATGTAATTCGATGATTTTAGTGTTAGTGAGGTGTTGTGATGATTGGAGCAAGTTTGGATGATATTTTAAGATATGTTGGTGCATTTGGTTGAGGTCCCGGGGGCCTCGGGGTGATTTCTAATGGCTAACGGGAATTTTTGAAGTTGGAAATGCTGCAGAAATGCAGTAGTCAGTGCAGAGCAATTTTTCTCTATGCGATCGCATAGAAGGTGTTGCAATCGCATAGGGTTAGCTACAGTGCCCGGGAATTTTGTTCTATGCGATCGCATAGGTTAGCTACAGTGCCCGAAAATTTGTTCTATGCGATCGCAGGAGCTCTAATGCGATCGCATAGGGTTAGCTACAGTACCCGGACAGAATGTTAAAAACATTTCATCCGCGAACCAAACCCATTTTTTCACCATTTTTGAGCAACCTTGAGATCTTTTGGACGGGAATTAAAGGGGCTTTGACGAGAAGTGATTGGAGGTAAGTCCTATGAACTAAATACATGATTATATTGCGAAATCATCCTTGAAATTCATGAATATATAGCCAAATTGTAAGAAATTAGGGCTTGAAATTGAAATTCTAAATTTGGGATTTGAGGGGGCATTTGTGGTCCGATTTGAGATATTTTTGTATGTATAGACTCGTGGCGAGATAAGGAACCCGATGACGTAAAAGCTTCTGAGTTTCGAGACGTGGGTCCGTGTGATGACCCGACCCTACGTTACGTGAGTTACCGCCCCATTTCCCCATCTTATGTTTCTCTATGCTTCATTATCAGTATTTGAGGTGATCGAGTCGATTTGGATTGGTTTTAGTAGGAAATGAGACACTTAGTCTCTTTAAGGAAGGTTTGTTTTAGAAGAGTCAAACGAACGTTGACTTATGTGTTAGAGGGCTTGGATTTGAATTCCGATGATTTGGTTAGCTTCGGGGGATGATTTGTGACTTAAGAGTGTGATCGGAAGTAATTTTGGAAGTCCAGTGTAGAATTAGTCTTGAATTGGCAAAGTTAGTATTTTGACGAATTCCGGTTGATAGGTGAGATTTTGATCTGAGGGTCCGAATGGAATTCCGAGAGTTGCTGTAGCTTCGTTGGGTGATTTTGGATATGTGTGAAAATTTTCAGGTCATTCGGACATCGTTTGGTCGGGTTTTTTATCAAATGCGCATTTCGGAAGTTTTGAAGAAACTTAAGCTTGAATCCGATGTAATTTGATGGTTTTAGTGTTGTTGGATGTATTTTTATGATTGGAACAAGTTTGAATAACGTTATAGGATGTATTGGTAATTTTGGTTGAGGTCCCGGGGTCCTCGGGGTGATTTCGGATGGCTAACGAGAATTTTTTAAGTTGGAAAATGCTGCAGAAATGCAGCAGTCAGTGCACAACAATTTTGTTCTATGCGATCGCAGGGCTCTAATGCGATCGCATAGGGTTAGCTACAATACCCAGAAATTTGTTCTATGAAATCGCATTGGTTTAGCTACAGTACCCAGGAATTTGTTCTATGCAATCGCATAGTGTTAGCTATAGTACCCGGACAGAATGTTAAAAACATTTCATCCGCAAACCCAACCCATTTTCCACGATTTTTGGTCATTCTTGAGAGCTTTTGGACGGGAATTGAAGGGGTTTTGACGGGAAGTGATTGGAGATTTGACGCGCGTGGAGGCCGGTTTGAGGGGCAAAGGCGTCGAGAGCTAGAGATTTCACCGGTTTGAGGTGAGTATTACTTGTAAATGATATCCTGTGGGTTTGAAACCCCGGATTTGCACATCATAGTGCTGTATTGAGGTGACTTGCACACCGGATATGAGCGTGGTGAGCACCGTTGGGGATTGTGACTTGGTCCGTCCCGGTTGTTGATTTTACCGTGTATTTGACTGAAACTACTTGTATCATCATACTATGGACTGACTGCCATGTTTGGGCTTCGTTCCAATTATGTGAATCCTTCGGGGATTGATATTAATGATTTAGCATATCTTGCATATCATTTGGTTTCAGTCCAAGGTTTTAAATACTGTTTTTGCAACTTAGTCATACTTCTAAGTTTTGAAAACTCAAATGATATTTAAATGATATTTCGGGCCGAGAACAACTGTTTTACAAATGCCCAAGGGGCTTATGTTGATTTCTGGACTGAGCATAGATCAGCCTGCGTGCCGCAGTAGTGATTTTGAAACAGTGGTAACAATGACACTGTATGATGTGACTTAAAACAATGGTAACAATGGCACTGTGGGATATGAATTGGTTAGGTAACAATGACTGACCAGGATTTGATTGATGCCACGAGACGGCTTGTTATTGCGCTTGGGCTATAGGAGCCCCTCCGGAGTCTGTACACACCCCCAGTGAGCGCTGTCGATGATAAATAAATGGAGCGGGATGCACGCCGCAGCGAGTACTAGAGTGTACCGTCATATGCATTGCATTGCACTCATGCATTTGTTCTTATTTTGTAATATTGTCATGACATTCAACACTCATATCATTGGCATCCATGCTACTTCTTGCACTGTTTACCAGATACCCTGATGTTATTTGTTAATGGAGTGTTGTGCCCTAGAGGCTGATGTTGTACTTTGTGAGTTGGGAGTGAGCCCGCGGGGCTGATACTGTACTGAGAGGTTGATATTGAGCCCGAGGGGCAGATTTCTGATTATTTCTTACTTGTTGAAATTATTTTCGCAACTATTGAAAAGGAATATTTTCAAAAGAGGTTTTAACTGAGCCCAGATGTTTTCCAAAGGATTTCACGGTTTTACTGTTCTTCTCAAAAGGGGTTGTACTGTTCCATATAGCATGATGGAGTGCCTTACGTGATTTCTTGCTTTTAGCTATTATTTACTTTTATTACTCAATGAGTTGGAGTACTCACTTTACTCCCTGTATCTCGCGTGCAGTTGCAGGTATTGTTCACCCGGTAGCGGGTCATTAGCTGATTGAAGGCATTATTATTGAAGCTGAGCAAGGTGAACGCCAGCGTTCGCAGCACCAGACTCCATCTTTTGAACTCCAGATTTTATTTTGTATATATTATTGGCCATATAATGGTGTTCAATACTCTTTAGATGTTCGTGACTTATGACACCCTAATTTCGGACTGAGCAGGGATGGTTCCCTGTTATATCATTTTCTTCCGCACTTATGATAATGCTATCTATTGTTTTTAACTCATTGTGGCTAAGTAATTGTTAAAAGAAGTATTGTTAATCTGTTGGCTGGCCTTGTCTTCACGAGAGGCGCCATCACGACTGGGTTCAGGAATTAGGTCGTGACAAGATGGTATCAGAGCCTAGGTTACTAGGTCTCGCGAGTCATGAGCAGGTTTAGTAGAGTCTCGCGGATCGGTACGGATACGTCTGTATTTATCCTCGAGAGGTTGCAGAACCTTTAGGAAAACTTCACATTCTTGGAATTCTTATCGTGCGTACTTGATTCAGCTTGGAATATAACTCTTGAAACTCCTTCCACACGTCTGTATGCACACATGAGCGCCTAGTGTTGAATATGCCTTGATGGCTTGTGATTTCCCGATCGAAGGGCGAGACGTTATCTCTGTGAGTTTGATGTTAGGCCAGTCTGGAGGACTTGAGGCCGGATCTTTACATATGGCTTGAGCACCGAGGTGCTGATTGTGTGAGCAAGTGTTTTGAACTTATATGTCCAGTATTGTCCCTATTAGTGGGAATGATGGTTGGATAGCTATGTGATGAGTATGTTAGTATTGCGATATATATCTATATGACTTGGAAGTGACAAGGAAGGGCTGCGGGATGATAGATGAACTATTTGGTGTTTGATTTTCATTGTGATTTCTCCTAGTTGGAGTGAAGTAAATTTCATGTTACGGTATGAGTTTCGACTCAAGAAGATTAAGTGATTATGTAATGTGTATGACAGTGGAAGGTATACAAAATATTAATTGGAGGCAAAGCATGTGGGTTATCTCCTACGGATTATTCTAAGGTGGTGTGACCCTTATGTTGTCTATTAGAAGATCTCATTTACAAGTGAAGAATGTGCGTTGAAATCTGAATTGGGCCGCCTAGAGAGTGGGCTTAACTATTATGTGAGTGAATGCAAGAATTGCAGAAGAGTTAAAATTCCAGATGATTTGTGTTTCCACAAGCTTATGAAGGAGCGAGTTCAATCTTACTATGGTATTAAGGCAACAATAGAGTATATGTGTTATGATTTATTGAGTGCGTTTTGATCTATAGCTTTGAGACAAGTTGGGGAGTTTTGCTATTGATTAAGTTTATTGTACGGTTATATGCTATGTTGGTTCTGATATGAGGCATGCTGGCGAATTAGTTCTGGTTGTGGAAATTAGGCCGAGAATGGCACGAGTGAAGGAAAATTTTGACAAGGATGCCATGAGCTCGGATGAGCAGGAAAGAAGTTTCGATGTTTAAGGTGAGTTGGTATTGTCTTCAACGTCACCTGAGATAGGTGTTTCGCAAAAAAAAAAGGGCTTTGCGTCCTAGTTAATGATTCTTAACTATTTTTCCACGTTAGTACGATCGGTGGTCTGGAGGCACGCCCCAGATATTGTTGTGGTAGGTTGTGGGAGTGTGTACCACGGGAAGATTATATAAGTATAGCATGTAGTCACTTGATTGATTAAAGATATAAACCAAGTATGAAGCTTAAATTGAGGAATTCATGCCTAGAGGGCACTTGCCTATTGGGTTGTGAACTAGGGAGGATTACTCCGATTATGATGGTTGTTCTTGTGTGTTATGAGAAAAAGGGAGTTATTATGGATCCTTGAAAGGTTGTCAAACTAATTCATTGTGATCAGAATCAGCTTGAAGTCGGCGGATGGACTTAATGTGAATAATGTCTCTATATCAGGCCAGATGTGTGGATTTTTGTAACGCGGTCCTCATGGAGGAGTAGTTAGATTGATGTTTCATTGTCAGATATCTCACGTAGTGATGAATTGTGCCGTGTGAGTTGTGAGACAACTTGAGAAATTGCATACATGTTGAGAATCCGCGTAGGAATGATGTTATATGAGCAACTTGGCTGTTGAAATTCCGATTGTATATCGCGCCTTAGTTCTGCTTGAGTTTTGTAGTTATAACGCTATATAATCCTCAGAGGTGTTATTATGCACTTAGCATGCTTATGACCGATATTCGGTATTTTGTTGTAATAAGCAAATTTGGCTCGATGTACATCTCCTTATGTGAGATCTGTGTGTGGATCGGGTGGTACGCCGCCATGGGTATGCTATCCGGATCAGGTTGCACGCCGCAACAGTGTGATATCAAGTATAGTTTTCTATATGCTATATTTGTATGCCTTGCTCCCTGTTTTCCAAGGAAAGTCTGCATTAGTGAGTGGGATTTGGTAATTCCTTCTAGAGCTCGTTTTCTTTAGTACCGCATTCGAATTGGTAGCCTATTGGTACATTGGGGTATCATATGCGACTTTTAATTTTGTCTGGAGTGGCTTATTGCCCGAGCAGTTCGTACTGGGTGAGACGAGATCATTGAATTCGAGATCAGTGCAATCTGAGTATATGAAGTAAAGTAAAGAGCTAAGACCATTGTTTGGGTCGGAATGAGGTGATAGTTCGTGCCAAGAGTATAGAACTAATGAATTGTTGTTTCAACAATGGTTAAGAATGTATAAAGATCTCATCCGTCGTGTCAGTATTGTAAGAATTTGCACAAGACCTGTGTATGTCATGCAGAACATGGGATGTGTAGTGATTCCTTCTAAGCGATTAGATAAGAGAGCTTTAGATGATTAGGTAAGATGGTATTGCTAAGTGGAAGTGATTTTACGAGAGTATGTGTCTCAGAAAAAGGTAATGTGATTAAACTGATTATATTTCAGTAGTATTGCGGCATGTTCTTGTTGGGTCCACTGGTGGTATTCGAGTTTGCTCGGTAGCACAAGTAAATATTGAGTATCTGTCATGGAATGAAGGAGTATCAAATGTGTGCATGTATTGCACGGTGGAAACTGGGATCAGGTATGATGATTTGTGTGTTATATGGAGTTCTGATGTACAGGCTATGTTGTGGTGGTGGATCTTTATTCGCTGGTATGTTATATTTTGGATGTGATGTTGGAGTTCAGACTGGTTGTCTTAGTGTTGGGTGATTTTGAACTATTGCATTAGGGTCTACGCCGGAAATGCCACGTGTTAACTGGAGAAGTGCGTTAGAATATGTTTTAGCAGAATGATTTATATTTCAAAGAACCAGCGGACAGCTGGGAAAGAGTTCTTTCTTAATTGGGCATTTGTGATGGATGTCAGTGTTGAGGTTGCGATCATTGATCCCGTTCCGGTATTGAGGGACTTTTCGGATGCATTTCTTATTGGTGCACGTATTATGCAAGTTGTGGCTTAGGCCGTATTGATTGTGTCATGTCACCAAGATGGTGTGTTTGGTCAAAGGAGATCGTGGGGATCATTAATGAATATAAACAGATTCGACTTCAGCATGTATGATGGGTGAATATCGAGGTTCGGTTATGGTAATTGCCAGAGGAGAAATGACCTCATGAATGGTTGATCTGAGAAATGGTTATGGCTTATTGTGTGTTTCGTTTATCATCGGTAGTATATGAAAAAGTTGGAATGAAACTTTATCTAACAAGAGATTTTCTATCGATATTTTGGTGGTCGTGGGCGGCTGTTGTGAATGAAAGTTATCGCTGCATGTGTTTGAGTTATATGGTATATCATATGATTGCAGCCGAAGTTGCAGGTATGGGTTATTACAGTTGGTTTGGGTTTACTCTGAATAAAGATGTGAGGTTCTGATCTTGTGTAAGGTTTTGGAAAGTGAAGTGTGGTTCTATGGTTTATGGACTAGATGGATTGTGAAATTTCGGCTATGTTGTATTATCGGACCTATGCGAGATGGGGTGACGTGGGATCATCCCCGGGTTTATGCTTGATAAGGTCATTCAGCTTTTGGTTGGATTCTAGGATAACTCTGGGTACGCTCGAGGACGAGCATTTGTTTAAGTTGGGGAGGATGTGACGACCCGACCCATTGTCACGTGAGTTACCGCCCCATTTCCCCCATCTTGTGTTTCTCTATGCTTCATTATCAGTATTTGAGGCGACCGAGTCGATTTGGATTGGTTTTAGTAGGAAATGAGACACTTAGTCTCTTTAAGGAAGGTTTGTTTTAGAAAAGTCAAACGGACGGTGACTTATGTGTTAGAGGGCTTGGATTTGAATTCTGATGATATGGTTAGCTTCGGGGGATGATTTGTGACTTAGGAGTGTGATCGGAAGTAATTTTGGAGGTCCGGTGTAGAATTAGGCTTGAATTGGCGAAGTTAGTATTTTGACGAATTCCGATTAATAGGTGAGATTTTGATCTGAGGGTCAGAATGGAATTCCGAGAGTTGCTGTAGCTTCGTTGGGTGATTTTGGATATGTGTGCAAATTTTCAGGTCATTCGGACATCGTTTGGTCGGTTTTTGATCAAATGTGCATTTCGGAAGTTTTGAAGAAACTTAGGCTTGAATCCGATGTAATTTGATGGTTTTAGTGCTGTTGGATGTATTTTTATGATTGGAACAAGTTTGAATAACGTTATAGGATGTACTGGTAATTTTGGTTGAGGTCCCGGGGTCCTCGGGGTGATTTCGGATGGCTAACGAGAATTTTTGAAGTTGGAAAATGCTGCAGAAATGCAGCAGTCAGTGCACAACAATTTTGTTCTATGCGATCGCAGGGCTCTAATGCGATCGCATAGGGTTAGCTACTGTACCCAAAAATTTGTTCTATGCAATCGCATAGGTTTAGCTACAGTACCCAGGAATTTATTCTATGCAATCGAATAGTGTTAGCTATAGTACCCGGACAGAATGTTAAAAATATTTCATCCGCGAACCCAACCCATTTTTCCATGATTTTTGGTCATTCTTGAGAGCTTTTGGACGGGAATTGAAGGGGTTTTGAGGGAGGTGATTGGATATTTGACGCGCGTGGAGGCCGGTTTGAGGGGCAAAGGCGTCGAGAGCTAGAGATTTTACCGGTTCGAGGTGAGTAATACTTGTAAATGATATCCTGAGGGTTTGAAACTCCGGATTTGCACATCATAGTGCTGTATTGAGGTGACTTGCACGCCGAATATGAGCGTGGGGTTGAGCACCGTTGGGGATTGTGACTTGGTCCGTCCCGGTTGTTGATTTTATCGTGTATTTGACTGAAACTACTTGTATCATCATACTATGGGCTGACTGCCATGTTTGGGCTTCGTGCCAACTATGTGAATCCTTCGGGGATTGATATTACTTTTTAGCATATCTTGCATATCATTTGGTTTCAGTCAAAGGTTTTAAATACTGTTTTCGCAACTCAGTCATCTAAGTTTTGAAAACTCAAATGATATTTTAAATGATATTTCGGGCCGAGAACAACTGTTTTACAAATGCCCAAGGGGCTTATGTTGATTTCTGGACTGAGCATAGATCAGCCTGCGCACCGCAGCAGTGATTTTGAAACAGTGGTAACAATGGCAATGTATTATGTGACTTGAAACAATGGTAACAATGGCACTGTAGGATATGAATTGGTCAGGTAACAATGACTGACCAGGATTTGATTGATGCCACGAGACGGCTTGTTATTGCGCTTGGGCTGTAGGAGCCCCTCCGGAGTCTGTACATACCCCCAGTGAGCGCCGTCGACGATAAATAAATGGAGCGGGATGCATGCCGCAGCGGGTACTAGAGTGTACCGTTATATGCATTGCATTGCACTCATGCATTTGTTCTTATTTTGTAATGTTGTCATGACATTCAACACTCATATCATTGGCATCCATGCTACTTCTTGCACTGTTTACCGGATATACTGGTATTATTTGTTAATGGAGTGTTGTGCCCGAGAGGCTGATGTTGTACTTTGTGAGTTGGCAGTGAGCCCGCGGGACTTATACTGTACTGAGAGGTTGATATTGAGCCCGAGGGGCAGATTTTTGATTATTTCTTACTTGTTGAAATTATTTTCGCAACTGTTGAGAAGGAATATTTTCAAAAGAGGTTTTAACTAAGCTCAGATGTTTTCCAAAGGATTTCACGGTTTTGCTGTTCTTCTCAAAAGGGGTTGTACTGTTCTATATAGCATGATGGAGTGCCTTACGTGATTTCTTGCTTTCAGTTATTATTTACTTTTATTACTCACTGAGTTGGATTACTCACTTTACTCCCTGCACCTCGCGTACAGTTGCAGGTATTGTTCACCCGGTAGCGGGTCATTAGCTGATTGAAGGCATTATTATTGAAGCTGAGCAAGGTGACTGCCAGCGTTCGCGGCACCGGACTCCAACTTTTGAACTCCAGATTTTATTTTGTATATATTATTGGCATTATAATGGTGTTTAGTCCTCTTTAGATGCTTGTGACTTGTGACACCCCGATTTCGGACTGAGCTGGGATGGTTCCCTGTTATATCATTTTCTTCCGCACTTATGATAATGTTATCTATTATTTTTGACTCATTCTGGCTAAGTAATTGTTAAAAGAAGTATTGTTAATCTATTGGCTGGCCTTGTCTTCACGAGAGACGCCATCACGACCAGGTTCGGGAATTGGGTCGTGACATCCCGGGGCTCGGGTTTTGTCAAATTCGTAAATTTTGATATTTTTCAATTGCTTTCGATTGGGTATTGTCTCTTTAACATAATGCGACATATTAGTTGTGATTTTTGTGCAGATTCGTCGCACGAGGAGACTAATTTGAGAGGTAAGGGCCTAGCGAGCTAGACTTTGACCGTCTTGAGGTGAGTAATTGATGTAAATGATGTCCTGAGGGTTTGAAACCCCGGAATTTCACATCGTAACGCTATATTGAAGTGACTTGCACACCGGATAACGGACGTAGGGTAGAGCACCATTGGGGATTGTGACTTGGTCCGTCTCGAGAGATATTTTTACCGTGTTTTCTACTTGAACTAAATTGAGAATCATCCTTACTTGGATTTAATGGTTACATTTGGGCTTCTTGCCAATTATTTGAATCCTTCAGGGATTGATATCACTGTTTTCGCATACTTTGCATATCATTTGATCTCAGTCCAAGGTTGTTAATACTGTTTTGCAAACTCAGCCATCTTACTAAGATTTGAAAACTTAAATGATATTTCTAAATGCTATTTTTGGCCTGAGATCCACTGTTTTATAAATGCCCAAGGGGCTTATGATGGTTTCTGGACTGAGCATGGATCGGGATGCGCGCCACAGCAGTATTACATTGATATTGACGTTGAGAGCCTAGTTGATTATACTGATATTGATATGAGGCCGAGGGCCTAGATTTGATGCCACGAGATGGCTTGATATTGCGCTTGGGCTGTAGGAGCCCCTCCGGAGTCTGTACACATCCCCAGTGAACGTCGTCGACGATAAATAAATGGATGGCTCGGGCTGCACGCCGTAGTGGGTACCGGAGTGTACCGTCATATGCATTGCATTGCATCTCATGCATTGTTCTTTATCTGTTATACCTGCCTTCGTATCTGTACTATGATTTCATTGACTTGTTGCTTCACTATTTGATGTTCTAAATTGTCAGTTATAGTTTACCTTGTATTTTTCATGATTTTTTATTCTCAGCCTTTATTTATGTTTATTACTCACTGGGTCGGAGTATTCACATTACTCCCTGCACCTTGTGTGCAGATCCAGGTACACTACAGGCGGAGTGAGGATTTGTTTAGTTGAGCAGCAGTATCCGGGAGTATCGAGGTAGCTGCAGGGCGTTCGTAGCCTTGATCTCTCCCATCTATCTCTATCCTTTTATTCCGCATTTTTCCTAGACAGAATTGTAATAGGCGGATATTCAGTATTAGAGGCTCATGTTCGTGACACCGGATTCTATTGGGTTATGTTGTGGTATTCTAATTGAAATTCCGCAGATTTTATTATTATTTATAAATTTGAAAGTAATGACTTAGTAATTCCCTGTGTTATTTATCTATAACCTGATTAAAAAATTGGGATAATGTTGTTGAATGGTCGGGCTTGCCTAGCAGTGTGTTGGACGCCATCACGGTCGGGTTTGGGGTCGTGACAAAAACTAACACATAAATAGAGTGATAAACAAATAAAGAAGAAAGATCAATTACAGAAAATATAATATTGCAAATTTCATAAATAAAGTAAAACGAAACTGGAGAAATTTTGAACCAAACCAAAACCACAAGCCAGAATAGAAGTGCAGATAGATCAAAGTTAAAGCACGCAACATTTAAAAAAATAAGAAGAGCATGTCAAACATGCACTATGAGCACGAAATTTAAAAGAGCATGTAAATAAATATTAAAACATCTGATAACTAAATTCGAAGAAGTTCAATAATTATATTTAAAAAACATATGTGTACAAGCTCTGCAGGTGTCTCACCATTGGTTGAAGGCAATAAGGTTACCATGTTAATTGATCGCAGATAAAACAACAATATAAGAAACAATTTAGTATTTTGACTTTAGTCATGAACCAATGTGTACCTAGAAAATGAAGCACGTCTTTTCATAAATTGGAGAAATAGTGATAGAAATTAAGAAGTGACTTGTGAAAATACAAAACTTGAATATATTATGTATGTGGAAGAAAGCACAATAGACATCTATATCAGCCACACAAAATGGTGGCAACTCTTCGGATAAAGCTATTAGGCGTTAGGTTTATCTGGTTAGGCGTTAAGTTTTTTGTTGTTATGCATTTTCGATTATTTGTAAGTTTTTTATTTAATTAAGTTAAATTGATCATTTAGGTAAATAAAGGGTGAAAATCATTTACATCCCCAAGTTTACTCTAAAAATCAAACTCATCCTCCAATTTTAAACATTTATCATTTTTATCCTACACATTGTCTATTTTACCCTTGATGTTTTTAACTCCCCATATATGTAATACCTTTTTTATATTATCTATATTTTTTTAACGCATGTTGAATAATAAGTGTTATACATGACTTAAGTGTTGTATATATGATAATATATGACTTATTATTATTTAATGCTCTTTAGTGTTATGGTGTTCCTTTTACGGTTATGTATGGCCCTTTAGCCTAATAAAATTGATAATAAATTTTAGTTTATGTTAGTTGATGTTGTTTATGGCCATTTAGAGTAGTGTGACTTTGGTGCTCTTTAGGATTCTTTAGCCTAGAATAAAAACTATGTGCTCTCATTAACTAACCCGGTTAGAGTACTCAATTGTGGATTAAATGCATTACTAGATAACAATCAAATATTAGATATGAATCATAAAATAATTGGTTAACAGTACAAAAGAGACATTGCCGGATTTTTTGGGTAAAGTATAAAATTTAACAAATAAATCATTACGTATGAAATAAATTGAATATAATTTAGTATTAAGTTTGTATTATTTTTTATATGAATAATTATTAGATATATCTTGATTAGTTGTGAAATATTTAATTCTCTTATAACCCGAAAAATCTAAAAAAAGATGACTTTTCAAACAAAATTCTGTCGAATTTAAGTCAAAAAAGTGAGAAACTAACACATAAAATATTAATATAGAAAATTTATCAACTTAAATATTTTTTATATGAATAATTATTAACTATATCTTGATTAGTTATGAAAATTAAATATTTAATTCTCATATAACCCAAAAATATCTGGTGAAAAATGACAGTTCAAACAAAACCCTGCCGAATTTTAGTCAAAAAAATATAAGAAACTAACATATAGAATAATAATATAGAAGATTTATGAAAATTAAATATTAATTCTCTTAGAACCCAAAAATATCTAAAAAAAGATGACAGTTCAAATAAAACCTTGACGAATTTTTCGGTTAAAAATATATAAGAAACTAACATATAAAATAGTAATATAAAAAATTTATCAACTTAAATAATAATATAGAAAATTTATTGATTAAATATTAATATAAAAATATTACAATATAGTTAAAGATGTTAAACGATTAAAGAGAAAGATACTTTAATTATTATTGTTCAATATACAAACAATGTCATGGAGCTTCTCCCTGTGTATCCTGGACTTGTTGTTCGAGAGCTACTGTTGCTCCAAGGTGGCCATAGGTCTTCACACATCTGGGATAGACAGTGTCTATCCCAGACCTTCCACCCCAGACGTATAGATGATCTTTGGGAGTTCATTAGGGATCACCCACTTTATCCCGTACAGTTAGACGCCTTGAGCGGACGGGTTTTACCAGATTATAAAGATTGGAGGTTGCAGTTCGACTAGCCCTTAATCACGGCTATGATAGAGTGGTGGTGATCGGAGACGCACGTATTTTATGTACCAATCGGCGAGGCTACCATCACGCTAGAGGAAGTGGAGGTTCTATTCGGGTTGCCTGTTGATGGTATGGCTGTAAGCTACCTGCATGTTCTTAGGGACTATACGGGAGAGGACTATCTACATATGTTGTAGAGGCTTACTGGTTTCCGGCCTACAGAGTAGACTGCTTGAGTGGTGCCAGTCGATTGCAGTTGTCGCCCATTTGGCAGCACCTGGTGGCATTGCATGCGGAGAATACTGATGACTCACAACCAAAGGCTATCAACCGACATACGAGGTTGTTGTTGTTAATGATGTTTGGTGGTATTATGTTCCTGAACACTTCGAAAAATCTAGTTAGCTTGCAATTTCTGCATCATCTGAAGCGGCTAGATGAGTTACCTGATTACACTGGGTGGAGGTGTTCTAGCCTACCTTTATAGGCAGTTGTGTTGGTCGTCCATGGACACCGTAAGAGATGTCGCTGGTTTTATTCTGGTGCTGCAGGTGATAACATAATCAATTATTTTCACGATTCTAACAGAGATAGTAAAAGATGACTTAAATATTACATCCACAATCAATATTAGGTTTGGGCTTGAGAGCAATTCCTGCAGATCCAGTCACCTCTGCCACTGATAGCTCCAGATGCACCACCTTCACCGCTTCTACCACTAGCTAGGAGGTGGGTAGATAGGCGAGGCCACACCCGCGAGGTCGAGGCTCGACATCATCTCCCATATTATAAGGATTTGTTGGATTTACTTGAAGATGCTCAGGTACATATATGACTAAGTTTTTCTTATAATTCCTGATCTGTCTTGTGTTTACTCACGATTCTTGTGTTTAATAAATAGTTCATATGGAGGCCATACAGCGACAAGCTCATAGCTGGATTGCTAGATTATTGATCCCAAGGTCAAGCTATATGGATGTCTTCAGTCCCACTTTTATGTCTCTATATAGTCGAGCATCATGTCACCGAGTGAGTCCTTCAATAGTTTGGTCGATGCTATCTTATACCTATTCTGCCTACTTGGCATTCCACACATTACCAGCATAATGATCGCTGCAAGGTCGACCTGACATACTTGGCCTGGCTAAAGGCCCAGATAAAGGATTGGGATCAGAGGTGTGGCCTGATTCTGCCATACCGACCATTTGGATAAGGAGCATGAGTACATGGGTTGATATCGCACTGTTACTCGTATTCTAATCAGGAATCCCGTTCATAGTGCTGGTGGTCGGTACGTTCCATACGCCGGGAGGCGTGAGGCACTGGTATGTTATTTGATATACTTACTTATAATGTTACATTACTTAAACATCTTTCCTTAATTTATATGTTACATGCTATGCAGGATATTGGCTTACAACGATTCAACCCACTCAATACCTCTGTCACGCCCCAACCTCGGGAGGCGCGACTGACGCTCAATCAAGTGAACCCGACTGAGCAAGCCTTACTGAACACTTTCTACCCTAAATGAATATGAATACGGAACCCATGCCTTTCATTAATTTAGACGAGAATACATGGTGTATACTACATCATTGGTTCATTTCATATCACAAAGATTTACCGTACATAAGCTAGCTTCAAGGATTCTATTAGAGTTACATTTATGAAGATCACAAGTTTGGGATTACCACATAGATACTAGACTCCTTGAACACCCGTACATAACCCACACTAGTTTCTGTGGAGCCTCTAAGGATACAATAGATAAGCATAACTATGCCGGCAATAAGGCCCCGACTATATCTCAAAAGTGGAAAGCTGTAATAACAAAAGATACACCATATAGCCCCATGAAAGAAAAAGGGGCTCACCGAGACTCCGAGTAGAAAAATGCTCCGCTACACACAATCGGCACTATCCGCTATGGAGCCACCTACAATCATAATACGAATGTACTGCCCCTAGCAAAAGGGACGTCAGTACATTTGAATTGTACTGGTAAGGCTGCACTTTTAGGTGGGCCCGGGCCTAAATGGGCCAAACGGCCCGGGCCTAGCGGGCCTGGGCTTGGCGGTCCCGGGCTCGGGCGGTCCCGGGCTTCGTGGGCCTGCTGGGTGGAACCAGCCCGTGACGGGCCTAAGCCCAGATGGTCCTGGGCTAAACGGGC
>MU667614.1:159098-182582 GCA_026770625.1 Nicotiana glauca
TCAAAGGCTCATACAAACCCCGTAAATCACAACAGCAATTAGTTTAGCATGACTCACAAGTACTGATTTGGTCTTTAAAAATTAACGGTGGACAAATTAGTTTACACATAGAGTTGGATAACAAGTCCGCATTAGGCAACTCGGATCCAGTTGTTAGAACTTAAGGTATTTTTTAAACAAGTGATTAAGAAAACACTAATTTTAGACAAGAGCCTGTACAGAAGAGTTTTGAAATAGAAAAGTTAAAGATTGCAGAAGTTCAGAGATGGCTTGCAAATTAGCCGAATTGTTTAAGTAAAAGTATAGTAAAGTTGTAAAGAGGCATTTTTCGTAAAGCATTGAAGTAAAAATGTAGACAGAAAACTAAGGGGCTGGTTTC
Source organism: Nicotiana glauca (assembly GCA_026770625.1). Lineage (NCBI taxonomy): Eukaryota > Viridiplantae > Streptophyta > Magnoliopsida > Solanales > Solanaceae > Nicotiana > Nicotiana glauca. The sequence continues at coordinate 159,478 of MU667614.1, forward strand.
AGAATAAAGATGTAAGTTTGGAATTTTAAAGGACACCACAGATCTACAGAAATGTTGAAAGAGACGGACTTGGACAGGTTTCCAAAGCAAACAGGTTTGGACAAAGCGTTCTAACTAACAAATTATCACTCATATTAGGCGAGTTTGAAACTGTCATTGAGCTGACGAGGGGATGAATATTCGATTGCCCTACAGTTTGCCTAGCATTTTATGTGTCTCCTATAGGCATGATCTCTATCGTGCTTACAATGAAAAGTCCTATAGACATGATTTCTAAATGATATGCAATATTAAAGTCCTATAGGCATGGTATCTATATCTTGAGTTTTTAAGACTCATTACTATCATTGAACTGACGAGGGGATGAATATTCGATTGCCCTACAGTTTGCCTAGCATTTTATGTGTCTCATATAGGCATGATCTCTATCGTGCTTACAATGCAAAGTCCTATAGACATGATTTCTAAATGATATGCAATATTAAAGTCCTATAGACATGATTTCTAAATGATATGCAATATTAAAGTCCTATAGGCATGGTTTCTAAATTATATGCAATATTAAAGTCCTATAGGCATGGGTTCTGAATGAGGTGCAATATTAAAGTCCTATAGGCATGGTTTCTAAATGATTTGCAATATTAAAGTCCTATAGACATGATTTCTAGATGATTTGCAATATTAAAGTCCGATAGACATGATTTCTAGATGATTTGCAATATTAAAGTCCTATAGGCATGGTTTCTAAATGATTTGCAATATTAAAGTCCTATAGGCATGGTTTCTAAATGATTTGCAATATTAAAGTCCTATAGGCATGATTTCTGAACGAGGTGCAATATTAAAGTCCTATAGGCATGATTTCTACCCATTGGCTTATGCAAGTAATATAAACCCCTCCCACACCCTTTCATTAATATTCCCCAAATTCTTTTACAAGATCGTTACAGAACCAAAAGAAAGTAAACAAAATACATTACGGCCTACAGATAGATCCGAGAAGCCTAATTCAATCGTAATACCCAATAACATGTGTTTCACCAGATCCCAGGGCCTTCTCTTGGAGTGTTTCAAAGTTCCAAGGGCTTTCAAGAAGCCCAGTCAATGCTTACACCCTAATGATTTAATGTGGTAACAGAGCAGTGCAATGTGTGAAATTACCAGCCCTTAGCATCCAAGTTCGGAGGGAACTCTAGGGTCCCCTAAGCAAGGCGTACCATAGGGAGGCAGAAATTAAAGAACTAAGAATGAGTGTAGAGTGAGGGTATTAGAGGAAACCAAAGCAAAGGATGGTCATACCCAGCCATGGGTAAGACTGGCACACCCCTGACCCTTTACTTGATTCAAGCAAATAAAATAGCAGACTTTTAGAAGTCAGACGGGGTCTGGGTGGTTAAGGCACCACCAGACCCTAGTCAAGGCTCAACACATAAAGGGGGTTAAGGGAATGGGACTGATTTGAGAAAAGGTTCAAGAGAACCTGGNAAGCATGAAGAAAGGTTTAACAGACTAATGAATAGTCACACAATGCAAGAAAACATGTAGTGAGAGGTTATGTAAAAGGGAGAAGTAAACACATAGTTTTGGGAACAATATTTAAATTATAGAAACCTACCAGTTGCAAGTTCCAAATAACAGAATAAATAGAGCAGTAAAACAGCCAGAAACCCTTTAGCAAACACTTGAGGAAAGCAAAAGAGATTCCAAAGTCTAGCCTTGGCTTTCAGCCGGCTAGTCAGAACAATAGCACAAGTAATTAGTAAAGAAGAGAGGGCTTTGAGTGTGTATGTGTTTTTTTGAACTCAGTTGTTCGTCCCCTGAAGAAAAGGAGTAGGGTATTTAGAGTTTGAAAACAGGTGGTAAGTAAGGCAAAAATATAATTCAATACCAATCAGAATCAATTAGAAGAAGGGGATTCCTTTAATTAAGGAATTCGAATTTGAATAGGAGAGACAAGAGTTGGTTTTTAAGGAAAGAAAAACAAGAACACATTGTGTAGTCAAGGATAAATACATAGGAGAAGCTTTTAAAAATACACGGTTAGATAAATAAGGTAAGGGTAAAATCAATCAATCACATAGTAAATTAAGGAATTAAAGATTCGAACTTAATAATGAATTAAGTCAGAAAACAAGTCCAAATCAAATAAGTTCATATAGAAATCAATCCCAAAAAATTAGGGTTGTTAGAGAATAAAAGGTTTGACTATAAAGAGAGTGTAAACTTAAACATGCGAGGCTAAAATTAACAGAGTAGTCATGCAATCAAAGTAGAAGAACATAGCCATGGATGAAATCAAAAGGTCTTGCAAGGCTTAGCAAGAATCAGAAACATGAGACGGGTTTAGAAGATTTAGGGTTTTGAAATCAAACAGGCAACAAACAAAATACTCGTACACAAGCAGGTTTGAAAACCCCAAAATCTAGGGTTTCTTCCACAAGTCAAAGGTAAAGACGAAAGCATAGAAAACCAGGCAAGAACAAACTCAGGGATTCCAAAGAACACAAACATTCATGGAAATCTAAGTAAAGAAAAAATATAGTAAAGAAATTACTCAGAAACCACAGGAGAAAAATACGCAGAAACCATAGTGAAAACACTTAGGAATTATAGCAAAGTAAAAATATAGTAAGAGATAGCAGTAGAACGAGTAAAAAATCACGGAAACCCTAAGTTTTAAGATGATGAATAGTTTTGAAAACAAAAATCGAAAAGATGTGAAAAATACTTTAAAATCTTAGAAAATAGCACGGATCTAAAGCAGATCTTAGAGAGAAACAAAGAAAACCTCGAGGGCTTAGGGTTTCAGAGAAAACCCTAGAAAATGAGAAAGGCCTGGAATGGGCTGGTCCTGAGTCGGAGATGGACTCACAGGGCTAGGACTCGCCGGAGATGAGCCGGAAAGGGCCATCGAACTTGAATCGGAAAGATTCTGAGCCGGGGTCTTCAAAGTCGGACTCTAAAACCTTGAGCAAAAAGAGCCTAGAGGTATGTGGGGGTAGGTACAGGCTGCTCAGGGTCTGAGAAGCCATAGTCTCCAGTGAAATAAGGTCGGAGATCGGTGAAGAGGCTAGGGTTTCGGAGGGTAGTTGAGAGAATTTTGAGAGACGAGGGGGATACAAGGGCGGATGTCTGATTAGAATGATTAGGGTTAGGGGTGGGCTGGTGAATTAAAAAGGAAAGGGAGGATCATGGCCGTTGATCAAAGTGATCAACGGCCTAGATTAAAAAGGCCGACCGGGTGGGTTTATTTGATTGGGTCTGGGTCGGGTAATTTATGGGATTGGGTCGTTTAATTAGGGGGTAAATTGGGCTGGGATTTGGGTTTAATTTGGGCTATAATTGAAAGTAAAGAGGCTCCAATTTAAATTGCCAATTTTCCCTATTTTGAATTTATAAAAATAGTAAAAGTTGTTTAAAATTAAGATTAAAAATACTTATTTAATAAAAATATGTAAGTGTTAATTTAAAAATATTGGGAATGATTTTCTGATTAAAAATGCTATTGAATCGAGAAATAGGCTAAAATTGCAACGTCATGCAATTTTAGTTTAAAAATACCAAATGGACTTGTAAAATTATGTAAAAATCATGTAAATTATATATTTTTGTGTATATGTGAGTAATAAATAAATTATTCACCCAAAATGACGAGTTTTGGGAATAATTATTGGATTTTATAGTGCAAAATAGGCTATAAATTGGTTTTAAAAATCTTAAAAAATTTGGAAAAATACCAAAACCTTTGGGGATGCTTATATATACATATATATGCTATTTTGAAAGTATTTTGAGTATATAAAAAATACATAGAGAAAAATTGAGTATCAACAGTCACCTTCTTTTTCTGCTTGTCAACTAATTTCTTGCTTTCTTGGGACTTGCTCATCTTTTTCACTTCTTTTCCCAACTCATTAAGAACCGACCCATGCTGCACCAAGCTGTCTATGATCATTTTCTAGTTTTCCAGAACCTTCTTGAGCGTCTCATCGATGTCAGAGGAGGTCTGTGGTACCTGTGTAGTGGACTGTGCTGCACAGTACTAGATAAGTCAGACAGCTTTGGAGTAGTTGTTTGCATCTAGTTGTTAACACTCACCAATGTCTAGGAGACTCGCAGAGTAGATAATAGAGTTTTAGGCATGGGCAGTGGCCTTAGAGCTGGAGCAGGGTCTGCCCTGGGGGCTGTGGCAGAAGTTGAGGATGATGGTGGAGGCATAGCAACGACACTGGAAGAGGGCTCAACAAAGGTGGATGGAAGGTCCGTTGTCTCAGTAACTACCACTGTTGGCTCATCAGACTGGCCTGTGGAGGTAGAAGGCTGGATTTTCTTCTTTGGGTTGGTCTCATCCATAAGTGTTGGCTGACATCACAGCACCTGTGAACACCTAATTTTTGACCGTATTTAGATTTTTCACTCTACGTATTTTAGCTTTTGTTTCATTATTTTTATAGGATAAAAATATAAATTTTAAAAGGTCAATTATTACTATTAATATTATTATTATTTATTTATTTTAATTTTTTTTAAAAATCCGAAAATATTAAATATTTTTTTATTTCGGTTGGTTTTAAATAATTGAAAAAGGAAAGAAAGTTAGAATTAAAAAAATAAAAGTTAAAAGTGGTTGAAAATTAAAAAAATCAAAAGTAAAAGAAAGTTGAATTTTTAAAAGAAAAGTAAAAGAAAGTGGCCTTTTTCTTTTATTTAAAAGAAAGTGGAAAATTAAAAAAAATAAAAGTAATTAAAGTTGTAATTTAAAAAATAAAAGTAAAGAAAGGTGGGATTTATTTTTATAAAAAATAAAAGTATTTTGTAAGTGGAATTTCTTTTATTTAAAAAAAGATAGTAAAATAATAAAATATAAAACCAAAATCTGAAAAATTTCGAAAATTTTTTCTATAAATAGAAAAGAAAATTTAGGAAGAAGGGGGTTCAAAAAAAAGGAGAAAAATAGGAGGAGAAGAAAAAAAGAAGGGAGAGGAGAGAGAAGTATACACTCGATATACACTCTGGATACACTCAGTATACATGGACAGAATTTAATTTTGGAGAGTTTCTTTTTGAGAGTTGAAGAGAGTTTAAGCTAAGAAATCTGAGTTTCTAACTTTGGGTGCATTCAAGTGGTCTATTGGTTGATTTATTAGTTCTGTTTAAGTTTTGAACTCCTCCTAGGTTGGTCAAATTCACTTTCTTTCTCCCAATGGGTTGGTTAAATAGAGTCAAACATTTCCTCGATTTGGGATTTAATCGGTGACTTGGGACACCATAAATCTCCCAAGTGGCGACTCTGAATCTCTTAATAAACGAATCCCATTTCGATTGTCCTTTAATTGGAAAAACTCCCTTTACCACGCCCCCGCGGGGTGCGGTAGCGTAAAAAGGAGGTGTGACAGCACCCGCATTAATTGGATACCCGGCCATGATGGAAGCCACAAGAATGGCCCGAGGAATAGGTAGACGAGTCTCATTCTGGCTTGGATCCAATCTGATGCAAACAAAGGTCTACCAACCCTTCGCCTCGAATCTCAGTATGTTCCGCTAAATGGGAACCCCAGCAGTAATCCATGGTGGTGGTAGCCTTAGTGGTGCTAAGATCTCAGCCATCTAAGGTCGGACTTCTTCCTCCATTGCACATTTTTTCAGATACTCCGGATCCACATCCTCAAATCCTAAGTACGCGTTTAGCATATGTTGATCAAACCTTACCTTGAGTTCGTGTACTATGGTCACCTTCGTCCCCTTCTTTATGTGAGCAACATTAGCATAAAACTCTTGTATGAGGTATTCCCTGGCATGTCAACTCTTTCAGTGAACCATATCCAACCTTATCTTGCTCTGAACTGCCTCAAGATCACTGGATTATATGTCTCCAAGTTTTTTAATAGGAACTGTCTCTCAAGAATCAAAGACCTCACTGGCCACCACATACGAAAATCAGTGAAGGCGGCCAAGTTAACAAATATCCTCCCGTACCTCCTTCTTCTTCAATCTCTCTACACATGTGGTTGTACTATCTCTACCTCTACCATCATCGGGGATCTCTTGTATAGTTTGTGCCTCTTTGTCTGGTATAGCTGATGGCTTAGAGGCCTGGCTAGCACTCTTCGTTCCCTTAGAGGTGTTGTGAGTGAAGAGGGCTCATCCTTGAGTTGGTATTTCCTCTGTGGCCTCGCCTGTGTGACTGTCTACTCCTCCTAAATAAAGGCTGAGTTGCCCTCTGACATTTCTCTTGATAGGACACAAGTACTAGACTCGGAGAGGTCTGCACCTCTCCCTCTGCCTGTTGTGGCTTTCTTTCTGAGGGTCGTAGGCCAGCCAAGGGGCAAGGTACCTCTACCTCGACACCCAGAAGATTCACCCCTTCACTTTGTAGTGTTGCCTCGGCCTCTCGATCGAACCATTATTTGTATCAAAGCTAAGCAGGTTGTTAGTTTCAATTCATTGTTCAACACATTCAGGACTTATGTAGGCAATGGAGGAACAATTGGACACAATAGGGTTATGAGTATAACATAGTTCTGTGGGTAATTGGTTCTGCGTTCCGCACTTTTTTTATGTGCAGCAGTAGAAAGGAACTGCGGTCCACAGAATTTGGTTGTGCAGCTGTAGAAAGGAAGTGTGGTCCGCACAATTTTCAAGTATGGCCGCACCTTAGACTCTCAAAGTGCAGAGTCTGTAAATATTGTGCAATGGTTGATCTCCGGCTGCAAGAAAAATATGCGGTCCACACATTTTAAATTGCGGCCACAGATCCTTGCTTCACTGAGTTGCCAAGAACTCTAATCTGTGGATCGCACAAATTCAAGTGCGGACACAGGTTTCAAAAATTACGAACAGTCTTATCTTTTTTTCTACTTAGATTTTATCATTTCTTGCACAAATAGACATGGCAACACGGTTAAAACATGAAATTTCACTAATCAAGCCCATTAGAGCATGTATTATGATTACCCAGTTCAGATCTACCCCACATGGACACATAGTTGAACTATAATAACAAATAGCCTAAAAAGAACTAAAAATCTAAAAATTAAACTAACACACAACTTTATCATGAAATTGAAACATACCAGATAGAGTGAGTTCTATGGGTGAATAATCACAGGTGGTTGTGTGTGAGGACAGTTAAAACCTCTCAAAAAAATCAACAGAGCAACAATGTTTGTTTAGAGAGGGAAAGTGTAAAATGATATTTATTCCTCTATTTATACCAAGTGTTTGCAAAAGGGAAAAGAGTCGAGTGCCGCCACACATTTTCATATGTGGTCCACACTTTGTCACATAGGTTGAACGTCTCAGATCTCAGTGTGCGGTCCACACATTTTTAGGTGCGGTTGCAAATCAGCCTCCACACTAACAAGCTCAAACTTCATAGAGTTAGCATTTTGACACTTTTTCAATATTTCAAATGTGTGGCCGCAATGCTCTTCTGCCATACCATAGCACATAAAAATGCGCGGCCTACACAAATAAAGTGCGGTCTGTAGAATTTTGAACACTTAGCCATATTTTTGTCCACCTTTCTTGTAAGTTTCAGTCATCCCTGTAGCACACTTCAAATCAAGTTAGAACACAAATAATACCTAACTATAAAAGAAAAATGAAAAGAACATGACTTGCCTCCCAAGAAGCTCCTGATTTAACATCACGGCACGACACAAAATACCCTCAAGTGAAGTGAATGACCGCCACCACATAGATATCTCCAATATTTCTCAAGTAGTGCTTCAATCGGTGACCATTCACTCGGAATAATTCATTGTTTTTGTTCTTCAAGTCTAATGCACCAAAAGGTGTCACTCCAACAATTTCAATTGGACCACTCTTCTTGCATATTAGCTTCTCAAGGAACATTATCAACCTAGAGTTAAACAATAATACAAGATCGCCCACCTTGAACTCTTTGTTCCAAATGTATTTGTCATGAAGACATTATCTTTTCTTTGTACAAGGACGAACTCGCATAAGCATGGTATGGGAACTCATCCAATTCATTCAAATGTTCAACCCTCACGTTAGTGGTTACATCCCAATCAAGATTCAACTTCTTTAGAGCCCACATTGCCTTGTTCTCTAGTTCCACTGGAAGATGACAAGCTTTTACGAATACCAGCCGGTATGGTGACATTCCGGTAGGTGTTTTCTAAGTCGTCCGATAAGCCCATAATGCATCATCAAGCTTCTTGGACCAAGTCGTCCGATTAGCATTCATTGTTTTAGACAAGATACTCTTTATCTCCCAGTTGGAGACTTCAATATGCTCACTAGCTTGCAGGTGATAGGGATTCGTAACTTTGCGAGTAACACCATACTTTCTAAGTAAAGTGTCAAAGGCCTTGTTGTAAAAATGTGACCCCCCCCCCCCCCCCCTTATAATTGCATGTGGAGTACTAAACCTTCTGAAAATATTTTTCTTCAAGAAATCCACTACACTTCTTGCTTCATTGTTGGGTAAGGCGATGGACTCAACCCATTTGGACACATAATCCACCACAGCCAAGATTTAGGTGTTTCCACAAGAACTCATAAAAGGGCCCATGAAGTCAATTCCTCACGCACATCGAAAATATCAATCTCCAAAGTGGTTGTGAGAGGCATTTCATTTTTCTTTGAGATTCCACTGGCCCGTTGACATTCATCACATTTTTTCACTAACTCACTAGCATCCTTGTAAAGAGTGTGCCAATAGAAAACACAACTAAGCACGTTGGCCGTCGTTCTTGCTCCACCATGATGATCACCATATGACGAAGAATGAAAAGCCCCAAAAATATCACCTTGCTCTTCTTCCGGTACACACCTCCTATCACTCCATCCGTAAAAATCCGGAAAAGGTGTGGTTCAACCCAATAATAATATTGAGAATCCTTTTTGAGCTTCTTCCTTTGGCTTGAAGAGAACTCATCCTGAATGATTCCACACACAAGAAAATTTCTAAGTCCGCGAACCATGGCACCTCGTTCATTGAAATTGCCAAAAGTTGCACATCGGGGAAAGAGTCATTGATTTCAAGGACATCATTCGGCCTCCCCTCCTCCTCCAAATGAGACAGGTGGTTCGCCACTGGTTTTCACTACATTCCTATCATGGATGTCAATATCAAATTCTTGTAACAAAAGCACCCATCTCATCAACCGAGCTTTGGAGTCCTTTTTTCTCGTAAGATAACGAAACACCGCATGATCCGTGTGGAGAATAACTTTTGCACCCATCAAGTACGGGCGAAACTTTTTAATTGCAAACACAATAGCAAAGAACTCTTTATCTGTAACGGTATAGTTGACTTGGGTACTATTCATGGTCTTACTAGCACAGTCTATTAGATGAAAAATATTGTTGATATGTTGCCCTAAAATATCCCCAACCGCTACATCACTTGCATCACACATGAGTTCAAAAGTCACACTCTAATTTGGAGCGGTAATGATGGGAGTAGTTGTTAACTTGAGCTTCAATAATTCAAAAGCTCTCATGCAATCATCATTGAAATTAAATTTTGCATCCTTCTCAAGAAGATTGCACAATGGGTTCACCACTTTAGAGAAATCTTTGATGAAGCGCTGGTAAAAACTCGCATAGCCTAAGAAACTTCGCACCCTTTCACTAAAGTTAGGGGTGGAAGATTAGAAATCACCTCAATCTTTGCCTTGTCAACTTCAGTTAATTGAGATGTTATGGCCAAGTACAATACCTTCCAAAACCATGAAATGGCATTTCTCCCAATTGAGTACCAAATTGGTTTATTCACATTTGGCCAATACTTTGTCCAAATTTTCAAGACAATCATCAAAAGAATCCCCAACCAGCGAGAAGTCATCCATGAAAACTTCAAGGTAGTCCTCCACCATGTTCGTGAAAATAGCCATCCATCATACACCTTTGAAAAGTCATTGATGCATTGCACAAACCAAATGGCATCCACTTGAAAGCAAAAGTATCATAGGGACATATAAAGGTTGTTTTCTCTTGGTATTTAGGAGCATTGAGAATTTGGTAATAGCCTGAGTACCCAACAAGAAAATAATAGAAAGCATGGCCGGCCAACCTATTGAGCATTTGATCTAAGAAAGGAAGTGGAAAGTGATCCTTCTGTGTGACTTTGTTGAACTTTAGATAATCTATACACACCCTCTAACCGATCATCGTTCTTGTAGGAACCAATTCATTCTTGTCATCGGTAACCACTTTCATGCCGCCCTTCTTTGGGACACATTGAACCGTAGAAGTCTATAAACTATCGAAGATAGGGTAGACAACCCCGTCATCCAACTACTTGATAATCTCCTTCTTCACAACTTCTTGCATAGCCTCATTGAGTCTTCTTTGATTTGCAATATATGGTTTAGCGTCATCCTCCAACTTGATCTTATGCATATAAAAGGTGGGGCTTATACCCCAAATATCTGCCAAGTTATACCTAATATCCTTCTTCCTCTTTTATAGCACCGCCAATATAGAATCTACATGCACGTTAGTCAAATAAGAGGAAAGAATGACCGGTAAGTTGAATAAGGGCCAAGAAATTCATACCAAAGATGTGGAGGCAATGGAATCAACTTCAGGGTAGGTGGCTCTTCATAGAAGGCTTTGTAGGAAGAGTCTTCCAATTTTCAGGATCCAAGGACAATTTAAGGGTGCATAGTTGTACGACCCCATTCCTTGCAAAGAGTTCACATCATGAAGCCATCCATCTCATCATCATCAAAGTTGAGCAAGATGGCCTCCAACATATCACCAATGGTTATTGTAGAACTTATACCATCAACAATGACATCGGTCACCAAATCCACAAAAGAACACACCTCTTTGCTATTTGGTTGCCGCATGGACTTACACACCTGGAATACCAATTTTTTATCACCAACCCGAAAATTGAGTTCTTGACTTCAACATCACAAAGAGCCTTACTTGTATAAAGGAAAGGTCTCCCAAGAATAATTGGCACCTCATAATAAACCTCACAATCTAGAATGACAAAATCCGCTGGAAGAATGAATTTATCAAACTGAAACAAAACATCTTCAATCACACCCAACGGCCTCTTTATGTTACGATCGTCCATTTGCAATCTCATAGAGGTAGGTCTTGGTTTCCCGATCCCCAAAGTCTTGAGAACTAAATAGGTCATCAAATTTATACTTTCCCCAAGAATGCAAATCGCTTTAGCAAACTCGACACTTCTAATTGTACAAGGAATCATGAAAGCACTGGGATCCTCCAACATATGAGCCATTAAATAAATAATTGCACTCACTTGATGAGTGACTTTGTGTCACGCCCCAAAATTGAGGAGCACGACCGGCGCTCAGCCGAGTAAACCCGACTAAGCAAGCCTTATCCAACACTTTCTACCCATTTCAATAAGGTTAAGGAAGCCATACTTTTATTTATTAAGACAATAGGAAAGATAGTATATTAAACACGGTTAGTTTATTATATATCCCAACCTTAAACCGCAGTTAAGTTCCAATCTTCCATACAATTACATTTTTGAAAGGCGAAAGTTAGGTTTACAACATAGTATGTAGACTCATCCAACACCCGTACATAACCCATACATATGTCTACGGAGCCTCTAAGGATACAAAAGACAAGTATGAAAATATCGGTGAAAAGGCCCCGGCTATACCCCAAAGGTGTATGTCCATAGCAAAATATATACAAGTTAACCCCCTTGAAGGATAAAGGGGCTCACCAAGACTTGAGAGGAGGATGCTCCGCTACGCGCGATTGGCACTATCCGTGATGGATCCACCTACATTCATAAAAAATATATAGCACACCCGACAAAAGGGACGTTAGTGCCATTGAATAGCACTAGTATGTATAACTTGATACCATTTTACTAGAAAGAACTATCAAGAAAGTACAGGTGAGTTACATGAGTGAATCAGATATGCAAATCGTATAATCCTTTACATAATTTCCATAACTTAGCTTGGGGCATTTCTTTCTTATATTTATCACTGTTCTCAATACCACCGTTATCTTAAGCGGAGTCCGATCACGACCCGACCGGCTAGGTTGCCTCATTGGAGGCATATATCTCAGTCACTATATCATTTCCCTTATCTGGGAATCAACATCAGCATATTACCACCATGTGTGCGGCATGGTGTCCGATCACGGCCTGATCGGCTAGGCCGCCTTACCTAGGCATTGTTCCTTTCTCATTTATCATCATGTCTAAATATTTATTTCACATATATCATATCAATCCTTGGCACTTAGGGCCACCATTATCACTTAATTTTTCATTTTCAATATGCATCTTGCAATTTGTGATCATAGGCACATACAAATGTAATTCAAGTTGCAAGCACAAGTAAGTGAGCACATAGCTACCATGAAAATTCTCAGTTTCAATCTTGGCTTATAACCTAAGCATTTCAACACATAAATTGTACTCTTCATCTCTAATTAACAAGAATGGTACATTACTCACATTGAGGCACATCCTTCACGTATATGTGTAGTTAATTGCAAATCAATCAATGCGCAATAACAATCAATATATTAACCATTTCAAATCTTACCACACTTTAGTGACCGCTAACGGAGCTCAATTTCTAATAAAAGGGTTTTTAGCCATACATACCTCAAATTCGCCCCTTAATGATACTACAGTGATCCACTACTCTTAGGTAACTTCAATATACAATACAATATTTAATAAGGCCAATATTAGTAACAAATTCCATAACTTAAGCCATTTAGGCATATTATCAAACACCTTGTAGGTATAGATCTTTACGTCTCATAACCATAGTATTAGTTCATCCAACCATCACCACTAACCAACAATTCATTCCACCATCATTCCTAACCAATTTATAACTTCCAACAATATATGAATATCCATTCGTTCATACTCAACCATCAACCTCCTTAATTAACCCATTTTATAATCTCTCCGACCAACACAACCTAGGTTAGGTACTTATGGCTTTCAATCATCATCTCAAGAGTTCTAATGTATATATCATACATAAATACTCACCATAGAGTAGTTAGAGATGATATACATACCTCTTGTAGTAAGAATCTTGAAAATCCCCACTTGTGGTGTTCTTGATAAATTCAAGGATTTGAATGAAATTCTATGGATTTTCAAGATTAATCGTTGTTAATATATGTGTTTAAGAGTAGTAATCAACTCAAAATACTCCAAAAATCTTACCTTGGATCATAGTAATGAAGTTTAGGAAGAAATCCCCTTGAGAGAGCAAGCCCTTGCTCCAAAAATGGCCTGGGAACTCTCTAGACCCGGTCTTGGGTTTTTAAAAGCCTTCCACTAGCGCGTGTTCGCGCATTTGTTCGCGCTAGGGAGGCAGAATACTTAACAAAATGCGCGACTTCGCGCTAATGTTCGCGCTAGTGACACCTGACCAGTAAAATGGTCATAACTTTCTGTATACGCCTCCAAATGATGAACGGTTTGTTGCGTTCAAAACTAGACTCAATAGGATTTAATTTGATAGTTATGGATCACACAAATCCTTATATAACTGTATATATGATAGTTCAAAGTGAGGTCTTGTGCGCACTCATTTACAGATTTCGTCTAATATGAAAGTTTCCAACTTGGCTTAGACTTAGGCCTTTCCTCAGCCCCCAATTCACCTCTATATGACTTATATGCTTATTAAAATATCCAATTGATATCCATCATATCCTTAATCCTTATTTGCACACAAAATAAAATAATTAGCGTACCTTGGCACGATGAAATCTTAAATTACTCGAAAAAGAATTTTCGGGGCCTTATATTTTGATGGTCTCAAAATTCATTTACCATTTCTTTGTCATAATATCTTTCATAAACTTTGCATAACGGGACATTTATTCCAAAACTTTGACTAATGGCACATTTATTGGAAGACTCTTCATCATTTGAATTAACTTCTTGAATTGATTATCACCATTTTGCTTGGCAAGTCTTTGAGGGTATGGAGGTGGAGGCTTAGGCAATGGTGCCTTAGCCTTTTGCACTACCGTCTCCAGTATGTCAATTGTGTTCACTAGATGGGTTCATCTCCTCTTGATTCTCTTCCACACTATCATCAATATCAATCCAAACTTCCTCATTAGGTTGAACAACATTGTTCGGGATCTCTTCTTCTTGCATCGTTTGATCATCATCAACAAGTCGTCTTCCACTTGAGGTGGGTGTATTCCCGCCTGTTCCACTTCTTATGATAACTGCTATGGCATGCCTAGTATTGTTACCACCCTTTGGGTTTACCACTGTATTACTTGGTAGTGCCCCCTTAGGACGAGAATTTAAAGCTTGAGAGTTTCCCCATTTGAACTTCTAGGTTGCAGATTGATGTGTTGTGTGATGCAAGTTGGGAATCCGAATCGGTATTATTTTCCATCATTTGCTTGAACATACTTTCAATATATCCCATCTCATTGTCTGAAGAACTTGAACCATGGGAAGGATAAGGAGTTGGATTGCTCAGTTGTTGATACATTGGGGGGCCTTTGAAAACTCGACCCCCGGTTGCCTTGATTGTTGCCTCCCCAATTTCCTTGGTTGTTTCCACTCCAATTTCCTTAATTGTTGTTGTTATAAAAATTCACTTGATAGTTAGAATTCTAATTGGCATGATTGATTTGTGGCCGCCATTGTTGTTGGTTTGTGCCTTGGAAGTTGTTTCTTTGCCCTTGAAAATTGTTCACATATTGCACTTCCTCCTCTTGTTCATTATATAATCATCTTGCTAAAAACCTTGATTATATTGCACATAGTTCTCCACTCGAGTTTGCACTTGTGTACCCTTGGTCCTCCTCTTGTTCACCAACATATTCACTCCCTCCATAGCATTAACTTGCTTAGGAGCTTGCACTTGATTTAATTGGGCCTTTGCTAGTTGAATCATGGTAGTGGTCAATTCGAAAATGGCTTGACCATGGTCTTGCAATTCTTTGTGAATGTGGATCATATTCGGATAACCTTGTGGAACATTGGCCCGGGATTGCCAAGTCGATGATGTTTCTGCCATCTCATACAAGATTTCACACGCCTCCGCATAAGGCGTAGTCATAAAGTTCCCACCGACTAGTTGATTCACTACACATTTGTTGGTTGTGTTAATCCCATGATAAAAGGCTTGTTGAATCATGTTTTCCGTCATATAATTATTGGGACATTCCTTAACCATTATTCTATAGCGCTCACATATTTCATGTAGAGGTTCATTCGGGTTTTTATTGAATGCCAAGATATCATCTCGAAGTGTAGCTATGTGTCGGGGAGAGAAAAACTTAGCAATGAACTTTTCTGCCAACTCATCCCAAGTGTGAGTTAAATTGTTTAGCAATCGTTCCAACTAATCTAAAGCGTCCCCCCTAGAGAGAAGAGAAAAAGCCTTGGTCTCAATGCATCCTCGAAAATATTAGTTTGCTTGCTCCCCTAACATGTATCCACAAATTTCTTCAAATGTTTATAAGTATTTTGAGTTGGAGCACCGGTAAAGAAACTTCGTTGCTCAAGCAAAGTGAGCATCACCATGGTGATTTAGAAGTTTCCCGTCCTAATACGGGGAGGGACTATAACACTAGCATAACCTTTGTTGGGCAATATCTGGTGTGGAGTCGCTCGTGGTGGAGGTGGGGGTGGAACAGGCACGTTGTCATGTGGTACTCGGCCTCTCCGATTGGCTTGAGGCTCAAGAGGTAACTCCTCTACTTGTTCCTCATCGCCTTTCAATTCCCCCAAAGGAAAATTTTTGAGATCATTGTTTGTCATGTTTGTAGCTATAATTTCTTAAACAAGTTAGTAACACGGAAGGGAAAGAAGATATTCCAAACACACACTCAAATATATAGATAACACAGTTTTAACTCCCCGGCCACAACACAAAAAATCGACCCACATCCAATCTGCACTCAATAGTGAGCGGAAGTGGTCTTTGGAAGAATATTACCCAACAAGAGTAGGGGTCGATTTCCACAGGGAGTTTTATTTTTTTTTAAAAAAAAATAGGTAGTTTAATATGGGTGTTAAGATGTACACTTGATGAGAGTAATTGAAATAACTAAATTGTGCTTCCAAATAAGGGGTTTTGTTTTCTACTTCTAATTAGCACTAACAATTCTAAACTAATGAGAAGAAACTAGAAAGCGAGTGATTATTTTTGTTATTTTTACCAAATGGTTAAAAATACTAGGGATGTGACCTTCACCTAGGTGTTGCCTACTAGGTTAAGTATGTTAACACTTATTTTATTGATCATGATGTATTATAGCTCTCAACTCTAAGTTACCCACTCAATACGTCTCAGTCATAGAGTGATTTTACCCAATTTGGCTTCTTAAGCCCAAATGAGTATCATTCTAAATAGTTGGTATGAGCTAAAGTTGGGTTTTTCTTATCTCTAGCTCAAACCCTTTAATTAGGCTAGTCAAATCCTCAATTAACCCAATTTCTTGTTAGTCAAATTTTTCTAGACTAGGTCCCTCTTTCTCAAGTAAAGACCAAGTCAAAAAGGCATGAATTAATGTTTGCAGCCATTAATTCTAAAATTAAAGCATAAACAAGGCTAAATAATCAACACACAATCATAAACAAGCATTAAATTAAATACCTATAAGGTTTACACACTAGGGTTGGGTCACAACCCTAGTAAATGTCTAGCTACACATAGCACAAAATGAAGAATGCAAAGAAGAAATACTAATTAAACACATAATATAAGATTAAAATGATAAACTATGATATTTTTATCCCAAAATAATCACAAATTTGCTAAAATGGAAAACTACAACGGCTACAACTGCTTGAAGTTCAAAACTTGACCTAAAATGTGATTTCGAACTATTTATAGTGGCCCAAAATTTACTGACAAAAATGCCCCTCGAGGAGGTACTGCAACCGCACAATTCCATTGCTTGGTCTTGCAACGAACTGGATTCTGCAGCCACACAATTTGGTTTGTGGCTGCAATGCAGCTTCTACGGCCGCACAATTCTTGTGCAGTCCGCACTTCAGGCAAGGCTTCAATCTTGGTCATTTGCACACTCTCTGAACTTTCTGATTTCTTGTCAGTGCGGACCATATTTTGCGGCCGCACAATTCATGTGCAGTCCGCACATCTGCTTAAAGTACTGCTCTTCACTAGTTCTGTGGCTGCATAGGAAATTCTGCGGTCCGCAATTGCTTCTGCGGCCGCAGAAATACCTCTGCGAACCGCACCTCTTTTGTGTTGCGCCGCTTCTTGCCTTGTGAGTTGGAACACTCTTTTTTTTTTGAATTTCTTCATAAGAGACCAGTTTTCTAATATTCCTACAATTTTCACATTTTTATTAGTTTTTGGAACATAAATTAATATTTTCTGACTAAAACAAAAGTAAAATAGTACTAATAAGTGGTCAAAATCCATACTTATCAGGCGATGACTGAGTTATGGCTCATGATCGAGGGTTGCTGAGGATCTTTTAGTAACGGATAGGGTGACATCACATTGGGTCGAGACATCAGAACCTTTATCTATTACGATGCACCTCGGAGTTCCCACAGAGCATTGTATGGCTACTCAGGCGCAGGTTTGTTTGTATTACTATTAATTCAATTTGTTTTTACCTTATAGACTAGTTAGTAATATCTAAACTATTTATAATTTTTTTAAATATTTCGTCATCATCCGTCATGGTGGCCACATTTTGTGATACTCGCTTGCCAAAGACGGATGATCTTATTCAGGAGCTCGCTGAGACCATGGTACAATCATTAAATTTTTTTGCTAACACGTACGTTAGTATTCTATATTTCATATACTAAAATATCTTATTATTTGTAGGTTACAGATGGCCCAACGGACGCTTCCACTGAGCTTGCCAGCCTTACTGATGATCATGTTGCAGTGTATCCTTTGATAAAGAGGCGACGTGATGAGGATGATCCTGATAGCGCAGCGGGGCGGGATAGTATGCGCCTCAGGTTAGCCAATGCTTTAAAGTATACTGGTTGTGGGACTCATTGATATGTATTTTGAGTTGTATATATGATTAAATATCTAATAGTAAAATTGTTGATGTTTTACATAACTTGCGCATGAGTTTTTATTTTTCGGGTTATTTATTAGTATAAACCTAGAGCACAAAAAAAAGACATATTAATACAAATTTAAATTCGTTAAAAATTACAGACAATACATGACACATACGACATAAAAATAAAAAACTACACTTAATGCATCCATGTGTTTGTTTAGTCACTATCGCCCATTATTTTATGCTTCAACTACTAAAATTTTTGTTCCAACCGATTAATTTCTTCTTCTGCCTCTTTTAGTTTCTCCTTCATTGCCGCAAGTTGTTCTTGGAGTTTCAATATTTGGAGTTCGTACTCACCGGTCAGATTCCAAATATTTAGCAAACATCATCTGTAGTATTCCTGGTTAATCGGTTCATCATACCATTCTTCAAAATCACATTGATTTTCGTCCAACAAATGGGGATGTCAATGAATGACTATAAATTAACATATTATAAATAATCTATTAACCAACATAACTTTAAATAATAATAACTTACAACTTGTTTACACATCTAATGCCCGCGTCTTAGATTGCAATTTGACTAACATGGATTCAAAATCGCATGTTTGCCACAGTAACACCTTGGTACGTCATTGTGTCCAGACACGTCGTAATGCTCGAACTTGAAAAATGTATGGAAAGTTATTTTCTTCGTTTGGTTACGCTGCAAATAATAATGCAAAATGTATGGGGGTTTTTATAGGCGGCTAATAGTGATTTTAGGTTACATAACGCATATTAGTGATGCGTTATATTTTGCATGCTAATGATTCTTTACAGTACAAGTCGGTGTAACTTTTTTAAGTCAACAACTTTTTCAGGTCGATATGCCAATATACATAACGCATATTAGTGATGTGCTACGTTTTGCGTGCTAATAATTCTTTACGATACAAGTTGGTGCAGCTTTTTCAGGTCGACATGACAATACACATAACGCATATTGGTGATGCGCTTAACATACAAGTTCGTGCAATTTGGTTCTTCTTAAGTTGAACCAACATTCCAGTAATCAAAAACCATTTCAAGAACCATTACAACATCCATTTTTGAAATGCCACTAACATTTAATAAGTGGTTTAAGAATAGGCAAAAATGTGAAGGTAGATCAACAGATCCGCATAGAACACGTCATAACACAATCGATACCTACCTTAAAAAAATGCTAGGTTGTTATAATGATATGGTAGATGACAAGTGGTATGGTGTTCTACGTCCCTTGGAAAATAAGCCTATCAATATATACACTTATCTCTAAGTTGTAGGGCACATTATTGAGGGGGAAGTGCATTCTACAAAGCCCTAAGGTATGCGAATTTTGGGTGAAAAACTACAATAGGTTCCCCTTTACTCAAAAAGGTGTGATTATGAGGTACTATGCCATTGCCATGGGCTAGTTGTACCACAAGCATTGTCTGCAACATTCCAATCGAACATACACAAAGATGAACGAGAAGCGATTCGACATTTGATGAAGGAG
This sequence comes from Nicotiana glauca, assembly GCA_026770625.1. Taxonomy (NCBI): domain Eukaryota; kingdom Viridiplantae; phylum Streptophyta; class Magnoliopsida; order Solanales; family Solanaceae; genus Nicotiana; species Nicotiana glauca. The sequence goes on from MU667614.1 coordinate 179,005, forward strand.
ATTTTAGAGATAGAAAAGGCACAAGATGTTCATCATGCACTCGATGATCTTAACTACCTGCAAGGAATGGAGGATCAGTATTGAGATTTATTAGTAAATAAAAAATTGCATAGAGACACTGATTATCTTGTATTTCTAACAGTTGGGGAGTGGAAGGGACTACCTAAGTTTCTACCGTAGACGTTGGATGTAGGAGTCCCATATTATTGTAGAAATCAAGCAAATTGTCTTATTGATGATAGTGATGAAACACAAAAAATGTGTGTCAACTGGGGCCAAGATTATGATGCCCTCGGTCCGGACGAATACGTACAAAATGTTGGCGAAGAAAATGAAGACAATGAAATAATGACAGACAGTGACGATAATGGCGAATGAAAATCATTATTTATTTGTTGAAGTTATTTTTAATTGTTGTATTGAATCTTCAATTCTAAATGTCAATTAGATTTAAGACTATTGGAAACTTAATTTTATTTCATAAATATTGCAAACAACACCATCACAGACATTTAGTACAACAAAAATACTGCAACAAAATACTAAGTTTATCCTTGAAAATTGGGCACATTGGATGAACTGTCACCGGAAGCTAAATTACCACCACTTCCCAAACCAACTGAAGGACATTTACGGCGATCATGTCCTGTTTGGGAATATATACCACATTTACGCGCATAAACAGTATCACTAACATCCATTTGGTTCTATATCCACATTCTTTTTTGTACTTGTCAGTTATGCACATAATCCTTACACACACAATTTTAAATGGTTCCGGCGGCAAATTATGCTCAGCACCCACTGGTTGCAATTGACCATTATAGGTGTTTATGTATGCAGCAATACTATATTCTTCATCAACGTACCTCATCGCGGCAAAACATGTGTGTTGAAAGCATTCCATGGCATGTGAGCATGGAAAGTGATAGATCGGTCATTTCCCACATAAACATAATCTTTTGGATTTATTGATGGTGTGGGTATTATTCTCGCGGTTTTGATGCAAATCAGTGCGAACTTCAAACATATTTCGCTCGTTGCAATACTGCAAAAATGTATGTCACTGTGCTCGTTTCCTATATTTCTCAAATAATTTCATCGGTTGTGGCATAAATCGAACACCCCTTTCCAACAAGGACAATGCACTTCGAGATCTTTCAAAAAACCTCTCCTCCATTTGCTTGAATGACATCCACATTATGGAGATGACAGGCAATCCACGGGCAGACTTCAACAACCCGTTGAAAGACTCTAACACGTTTATAGTCAAAATTCCCCATCTTCTACCACCATGCTTATGCAAAGTCCAGTTATCAATCTCATGTCGCATCAACCAACGATAAGCTTTTGGGTCTTCCTGCCTAATCAATTCCATTCGCCTCTTGAATTTACACTCTTAATAATCTGTTGCAGCCATCCACATTAAATCATGTAAGCTCTTGTTCGGATGAGCCTGCTCGAAGTTGGACTTCAAGTGCCTCACAGAGTAACGGTGGTATGCATACGGTTCCTCCTATGCATCCAAAATCTGTACAGAATTTAAAATACCACCAAGCCGATCAGATATTATACAAATACCTAAACGCTGTCTGACAATATGCTCCTTCAAGTGGTTCAAAAACCATGTCCAAGTCTCTTGACTTTCATTGGCACAAATAGCAAATACAAGGGGAAATATGCTTTCATTAGCATCTACTACAACGGAAATCAACATCTTAATATCATACTTTCCATAGACATGAGTGTCGTCTATGGAGATTATCAGCCCGACAATGTAAAAAACTATCAATGTCTGGTTTAAATGCCCAGAACGCATATCTCAATATGACTTCTGGTATTCCTAGACTTCGCTCAAGCTTCCAGTCAACAACAGTCTCGGGGTTAAGGTGTTTCAAACCATCCATGTACTTGGGTAGAACGACAAATGACTTATCACAATTACCATAAACAATCTCAACCGCACGTTTAAGCCCGAGAAGTGTCTTTCTTTTGGTAATGGTACAGTCATATACCGGGTGGACAAACATTATACACTCTTTAATTTTGTACCTTATGGACGATTCAATGTGTGGAATAAAGGCAAGATAAATCAATCAACATTCAAGTAAAAATGATTCCCACTAAATATGTCCATATCACAAGTCTTGGTGCCAATGTATTTTCCCACAATTCACATATTTTTTTTCAACTTTCTCGCATGCAGCATCCATCTACATCCTTCAAACCATCTATAACAAATAACCTTATATACTTTCGGAGATGACTCATGAACCTCGATCTCACGACACTCTTTTATGATGTACATTCGCACCGCCCTGCTAAGGCGAGCTTTATCAGCAAAAAGCAAATTCTTTGACAGCACCGTTGGCCTAGATTCATCCCACATTGCTGTCTGAATGCCATCAAGATCCCTTGCGAGAGCATTCACATCCGGCATATTGGGTACTGATCAAGGAAGGGAATCGCCCTTGAATGAAAGGGCACATGGGACTTGTACACTCTAGGTCTAACGGGAGGTGGAGTCTACATATATGGAGCATGCTCGTTGGTGGCACCATGGTCCCTCGGCAAATCAGGTTGCTCATTCTCATTCTCATCAACAAAGCGTGTTTCCTCATCATCATTGCCCTTATCAGGGAAGGGTGTATCATCTCCAGAATCATCAGCATTGTTGTCATAATCACTGTCAACTTCTTGACTCTGTGCATCTACCAGATCCTGATTAAATATATTGTCTTTGGACAACCGAGTAATCGCAGGACCTTCAACGTGCTCGTTTTCACTTGAGTTTCTCAAATTCATCCTAACATTGTATATTAACTTTATCTCTTAACTTACAATTCATACCCTGTTGAAATCCCATGATGCACATTATCAAGATTGTTATGACTCCCGGATGGACCACCATGATCCAAAATACCAAAATTGGACATATTCCAACTGTCCATTAGTTCATAGCTTGTAAAAATCATATCTGGCCGGTATCCCCTTTGGAATATATGAGTGTTCGTACGAATATGATATATAATAAAACATATTAAGACAAAGAAAAATTGAAATTTATCACTTGGCGTGTGGATTATGTAAAGTTGCTTAGAAATTATGTCATCGCTCTTCATTCGCCCGTTGAGATAAGTTTAGATCTAGCCAAACTCTTTCAAACGGAACCTGTTTGGATAAAACTGCTCCAAAAACACCAGCCGATGATTGAGGGTTATCCCTATTTTGCAGAACCTCAATAGTGCGAACATCTTCAGACTTGAAGTACATTTCCAGCATTTTTATCACAAGAGGTTCTCGGTGTTGATCTGGAGTCCTAAAAAAAAAATCAGAGTTTCATTGTCTTCAATATTAAACTCAGGATAACAAGCAACCCCTTGCGGAGTAAGAGAATATGGATATCTTCTAGTTACTTAAATATTAACTGGATATTTCCTCACTCATTTTTTTACATATCAATGATACTAATCTGTCGTACTCCAATGTAAGTGACAACTTAACAATATACTGTGGGGAATAACTATAGTATGCTGACTTATTCTCCATGACAACCTCACCTCCCCCCTCCCCCCCCC
>MU667614.1:199424-211687 GCA_026770625.1 Nicotiana glauca
ATCAGTCCTACTAACTGTCTAGTCTCACTCTAGCGTGCTGTAGAAATATTCCGAACTTTCCCCCTAATCTAAAACCTTAATGTTCGACCTCCACAATCCCCTGTCAAGGGCCTTTTCCAGTACACCATTCCAAATTTGTTTTGGCTTGCTCTTTGCCCACAGAGGCATTTCGAGATACATGGTAAGTAGTTCTCCAATTCTTACTCCAAGAATGTTAGCTAGGTTCTCCAATTAATATGCTACCGAGATATAGCTTCAAATAGGATAAATATCACCCTCAGAATTTTCAGTTGTTCTCAATCACAGAACACTAGTGTGCCATCAACATATTGAAGGTGTGTGATTTCTAGATTGTTTGCAGCCCATGTAGAATTGAATCCCTTGATCCAGGTGGTACCTTGAGCAGTTTTCAACATGTCATTTAGACCTTCTAGGGCAATGATAAACAGGAAAGGTGGATGGGTGGGGCGGGGGGGTGGATGCAGAGCTTGATCCGAGTAATCCATCTGCCTCCAAAACCCATTTTCTCCAAAATTCCAAGCAAATAAGTCCAGTTCAGATGATCAAAAGCCTTCAGAATGTCCACCTTACATAGAATTCCTGGAAGTTTGCTTTTAATCCTTGTGTCTACACACATAGAATTCCTGGAAGTTTGCTTTTAATCCTTGTGTCTACACACTCATTTGCTATAAATATGTCATCCATTATCTCTCCCTCTGATAAAGGCCACATATTGAGCATCCACCTATTTATGTACCACTTTCTTGAGTCTCTCTTTTAGTAATTTAGAGATGATTTTGTAGATGCTACCTATTAGGTTGATAGGTTTGAAGTCTTTCAATTCCTTGGCACCCACCTTCTAGGAATCAAAGCCACATAGGCGGCATTGAATCTTTTTTCAAAAACATTTGTCATAGAAATTTTGAAAAGCAGTAGTGACATCAACATTGACTACCTCCCAACAATAGGCGAAGAAGGCCATGGTATAGCATCAGGAGCAGGAGCTTTATCCCAAGCACATTCTTGAACACTTATCCATATCTTGGGCTTCAAAGGGATTTTGTACTATCTGGTTTTCTTCTGGAGTGATCATAGGACAAACTCTGAGGTTTCCATGGGCCTCCATTCTTCTGACTTGAGGATAGAAGTTTTGATAGACTGAGATGATTTCTATCTTGATCTCTGCAGGATTTCAAATAGATTCAACTTCAACTTCTAACATCTCAAAGTTGTTATACCTCTTATGAGCATTGGCATTTCTATGGAAGAAATTGGTATTGTTATCCCCTTTTTTCAACCAAAGAGCTCTTGATCTCTGTCTCTATGCATACTTCTCTTTTCTTGCGACCTTCTCAAATTCCACTTCAAATGTTACTTTTTTGAGTATTTCATCTTCATTTAGATTCATGAGGTCCCGAACCTCATCTAGTTCAATTAATTGAGTAAGGATGTTAAGGTTCTACATTTCTAGATTTCCCTGGATAGTTTTGCTCCACTCACTGAGCTTTCCTTTCAGAGCCTTCAGCTTGAAAGCCCGAGTATAATCAGGTCTTCTAATCTTCCTTCACAGTTCAAAAAGTCCCACCATTCTTTAACTCTCTCTTTGACACCCTCTGTCTGCCACCACCAATTTTCAAATTTTGAAAAAGGACTTGATAGGCTCCTAATTGCCACACTGAAGTAACAAGGGTGTGTGATTATAAGTCACTCTATGCAAGGTTGATTGTTTGATAATCTTGAAGCCCTCATCCCGATCGTCAAAAATAAGAAATCTGTCTAGATCCGCACACGTATCGGATACCCGCACCCGAGTCTAAGCAACTTAGATAATATTTGTCTCCTTTCCTCCGAGTGAACTTACTTCCTAGCAGTTATAGATCTACCAACTCCATATCCTCAATGAATTCAGTGAAATCAGTCATCTGGAGATTCAAATATAGTTTTTCTTCTCTAAAGGGAATCTGACTGTGTTAAAGTCCCCACATACCACCCAAGGACCCGAAAACAAGCCCCTGGCTGCACCACTATCCCACCAAACTTCTTCTCTCTCTGCCATGCCATTAGGAGATAAATGCTGGATAAGTGTCGGGAGAAATTCTATGTTTTTCCAGTGAACTTATATGTGATACAGTAGGAACCCAAGCTGGTGTTTCACCTTCCCATACCCAGTTGTCCGACATCAGTAAAATGCATCCTCTGGTACCACTGGCCTCTAGTTGTGCAAATCTGCACCATCTGTTGGCCCATAAATCTTTCACAATCTTGTGATATCTCCTCCAATTTTGATCTCCCGAAAGCAATAGACATCTGCTTTCCAAGTATTAATGCAGCTGTTGATCAGTCTCCTCGTCCTTGCCTTGTTCAAGCCCCTCCCATTCCATGAGACAATGTTGACTTTCATTGATCATGATTGATGTGGTAGCCCCCTCCGCCACTGGCACCATTGCTTTTGAAACTGCTCCCAATGTTTAGGGCTTCAGTTCTTTTGACCCCTTAATTTTAGGAGTTATTCCATAGTATCTTGTTTAAATTATATTTAGTTAGACTTGTCTGCTTATTCGGTCTCTGTCTTTCCCCTTAGTGTTATAGCCGATACATAGCTGGTCCCTGCTTAGTCGGATCCCTTATTAGTACCTTGTGTACCTGTAGGTTTCTGTTTAGTTTATTTTGTAGTTATTTATTTTATTTTTCCATTTTTGCTTGCCGGTATCCTTGACATCCATAGTATCTTGTCTAATTTATTTAGTTAGACTTGTCTGCTTATATCGGTCTCTGTCTTTCTCCTTAGTGTTATAGCCGATACATAGTTGGTCCCTGCTTAGTCGGATCCCTTATTAGCACCTTGTGTATCGGTAGGTTTATGTTGAGTTTATTCCTTTCCAGTCTATCCTTTTGTAGCTTTGTGCTGGTCTAGTGGCCGCGCCGAGTTATGATAGAATGAGGGCATGACATCGGGGGAGCGAGCAGAGTGGGGGGTAGGGATTAAAGGTGGCAGGGGGGTAAGGCACCTTCTAGGCTGAGAGTGGGGTCATGGAACATAGGGACTCTAACGTGAAAGTCTATAGAGTTAGCAAGGATACTCCATAAGAGGAAGATCAACATAGCTTGTGTCCAGGAGACTAAATGGGTGGGGAACAGGTCTCGGGAGGTGGATGGTTTTAAGTTGTAGTATTCAGGGAGGGTGAGAGGGAAGAACGGGGTAGGCATTTTAGTTAATAAGGATCTAAGGGAGCTAGTGGTTGAGGTTAAGAGGGTGAATGACAGGTTGATGGCCATTAAGATAGTCGTAGGAGGGTATACTCTGAACGTAGTTAGTGCTTACGCGCCTCAGGTGGGTTTGAGCAAGGAGATTAAAAGACGCTTTTGGGAAGATTTGGATGGATTGGTGCGGGGTATCTCATCCACCAAGAAGCTTATTATAGAGGGTGATTTTAACGGCCACATTGGGAGGTCACCTAGGGGATATGATGATGTGCATGGCGGCTTCGGTTTTGGAGATTGAAATGGTGGAGGTACTTCACTGCTGGAGTACGCCAAAGCTTTTGAGCCGGTGATCGCCTAACTCGTATTACCCGAAGAAGGCGGGGCACCTGATAACTTTACAGAGTGCGGTGACCAAGACCCAGATTGATTATCTACTTCTCCGAAAATGTGATAGAGGTTTATGCACGGATTGCAAGGTCATCCCGAGTGAGAATCTTACGACCCAACATATGCTTTTGATTATGGACTTAGAGATCAGGTGGACGAAGAAGAAGAGGGTTATGTCTGGTATACCTAGGGTTAGATTGGGGTGCATTGACTAAGGACAAGCCCAGGAGTTGGGGGAGAAGTTGCTGGCTATGGGGGCCTGGAGGAGTAGCGGGGATGCGAGTTGTATGTGGTCTATGGCAGCAAATTGCATTAGAGAGGCGGCAAGAGAGGTGTTAGGGGTCTCAAAGGGCTTTTCTGGTGGCCATAAAGGGGACTGGTGGTGGAACGAAGAGGTTCCGAGGAAAGTGGAAGCCAAGAAAGCGGCATATTTGAAGCTCGTAGAGAGTATTGATGAGGGGCAGAAGAGCGCTAACAGGGAGGGGTATAAGAAGGCCGGGAAGGAGGCGAAGTTGGCGGTTACTTCGGCTAAGACCGCAGCGTTTAGTCGTCTATACGAAGAAATTGGGGATAAAGGCGGGGGCAGAAAGTTGTACAGACTAGCGAAGGTGAGGGAGCGAAAGGCCCGGGATGTAGACCAAGTAAGATGCATAAAAGATGAGGAGGGAAGAGTTTTATTGGAGGCGGCTCAAATTAGGCAGAGATGGCAGTCTTACTTTCATAGGCTCTAGAATGAAGAGGGAGATAGGGGCATTGTGCTGGGGGAGTTGGAGCACTCGGAGCGGCAGCGAGATTTTGGGTACCGTAGACGTATTCGAGTGGGGGAGGTTGTAGGGGCTATGCGCAGGATGAGTAGGGAAAGAGCGACGGGGCCGGACAAGATCCCGATAAAATTCTGGAAGAGCGTGGGTAAGGAGGGCTTGGAATGACTTGCTGGGTTGTTTAATGTCATTTTTAGGACGAAGAAAATGCCCGAAGAATGGAGGCAGAGCACGATGATCCCGCTGTACAAGAATAAGGGGGATGTTCAAAACTGCAACAACTATAGGGGTATCAAGTTGTTAAGCCATACGATAAAAGTGTGGGAGAGGGTGATTGAAGGGAGGCTGAGGAGGTATGTGTCCATTTCCGAGAACCAATTTGGTTTCATGTCGGGACGGTCGACCACTGAAGCCATTCATATTATGAGGAGATTGGCGGAGCAGTATAGGGCGGTGAAGAAGGATTTGCACATGGTGTTCATTGACCTGGAGAAGGCCTATGACAAAGTCCCCCGAGAGGTTCTGTGGAGATGTTTGGAGGCTAGAGTGCTTGTAGCGTATATTAGAGTGATTCAGGACATGTATGATGGAGTTAAGACACGGGTTAGGACAGCAGGTAGAGACTCGGATTTCTTTCCGGTTGAGATGGGGTTGCATCAGGGATAAGCACTTAGCCCCTTTTTTTTCCCTGGCGTTGGATTCTTTGACACGTCACATTCAGGGGGAGGTGCCTTGGTGCTTGCTGTTTGCGGATGACATAGTCCTGATTGATGAGACGCGAGGTGGCATTAACGAGAGGCTGGAGGTCTGGAGACATACCCCGGAGTCTAAGGGTTTCAAGTTGAGCAGGACCAAGACGGAATACTTGGAGTGCAAGTTCAGCGGTGTACCCAGGAGGCGGACGGGGATGTGAAACTCGATAGGAAAGTCATTTCCAGGAGAGAGAGTTTCAAGTATATGGGATCTATAATCCAGAAGGATGGGGAGATAGATGAGGATGTCACACACCGTATCGGAGCAAGGTGGATGAAGTGGAGACTCACTTCCGGTGTCTTGTATGATAAGAATGTGCCGTTGAGACTTAAGGGTAAGTTCTACAAGGTAGTTGTTAGACCGACTATGTTGTATGGGGCTGAGTGTTGGCCAGTCAAAACCTGTCATGTCCAGCAGATGAGGGTAGCGGAAATGAGGATGCTGAGATGGATGTGTGGGCATACTAGGTTGGATAGAATTAGGAATGAAGTTATTCGAGACAATGTGGGAGTGGCCCCTATGGAGGCAAAGATGCGTGAGGCAAAGTTGAGGTGGTTCGGGCATGTTAAGAGGAGAAGCGTGCAGATGCCCCTGTAAGGAGATGTGAGAGGTTTGCCTTAGGAGGTGTGAGGAGGGGTAGAGATAGGCCAAAGAAGTCTTGGGAAGACGTGATCAGGCGGGACATGGCGCTACTTGAGCTAACCGAGAACATGACTCTAGATAGAAGGGTGTGGAGGTTGAAGATTAGGGTAGAAGGTTAGTAGGTAGTCGTGCATCTCCCTTTGTCTTCTCTAGCTCGATAGTATTAGCGCTAGTTCGGTACCCTTTTTCTCCTTAGTTTTCTATATTCGCACGTCTCGTTTCGTTGTTACTTGCCATTGGTAATTCCGTAGTTTGCTGCCTTGGAATTAGTTTTCTAAATATGTTATTTTGCTGCTACTTGTTATCAGTACCCCTTTCATATTATCTGTTGCTATCTCCGATTTAGTTTTCTAATTATTGTTTTGCTATTACTTGCTACCAGGACTTCTCTCACCTTCTTTAGCCGAGGGTCTATCCGAAACAGTCTCTCTGCCTTTCCAGGGTAGGGGTAAGGCTGCGTACATCCTACCCTCCTCAGACCCCACTTGTGGGACCATACTGGGTTGTTGTTGTTGTTGTTGTTGTAATTTTAGGAGTTGTGTCACCATTGTTCCTGCAGTACCCATGTGTTCAGTCTTTTTTTATCAATCTTCGTGAAAATATGTAAAGCCTTTTTTTGTAACCTTGGAAATCAACCCCAAATTTTTTGCCAGGTTTGATGATGTTTTGGTGTACCCAGATAGGTGTATCAAAGTCAGGGTCCTTCTTAGACTCTTGGGTGTGTGAATTCAAAGGCTCAACCTCTTCAATTGTCCATCGAGTAGTTTCCTCCCCTTCAGTGCTTTGCATATTGTCCAAGGGTTGAACCTCTAGTGGATACCAATCTGGTTGTTCAACAATGATCATGGGACTTTCCTTGTCAACTGGGTTTTGTTGGGCTTCTTCGTTTCCTTCTTCCCCTGATGTGCCCTTTTCAACTAATAATTGTCATTCAAAAACATAAAATGGCGGCTTTACTTATTGAAAATTTTGTCCCGTTAATAATGCAATCTAGTTACAACAGAAGGTCCGTTTTTTTAATTTATTTATGAAGAGTTACGGTAGAAAAGGCCTTTTTTTATAAGGGTGGTGTTTGGGACAAAACAATGTATACAGCTTTTTGGCACATGCAAATAGGGTGACAACAAATTAGTAGAACTTACAAAAGCACTATGGAGTAAGAGAACTGGACTAGGTATGCTTATGCTTTAAGAAAATTATTAATCATGCAAAAACGTATTTTCGTGTTTAGCGTTCACTCCGAAGGATTGGAAGTTGTATTGACCCAATTGTAGATCACAACAAAAACATGTGTCCGCTCAATAACATGTTTCTATTAAGGTACTTTACTTCCCTCTTTTTTTGATGACATGGTGTCCGGACCAGCTTGTGCACACCTTGATTATTCCTCAGGGCACCAGCTAGCTCCCCCAGTAAAAGTATCGGATAACTATACCCACCAAGATTTAGGCAAATAGGAAGAAATCACCTAGTGCTTTTTAATCTATGACGTCATTTGAACCGTGGTAACTGTGATTTACGCCCACTTCATTGGCCAATAAGTCTTGGGTACAATTAAGGTACTTTACTTCATCTTTCAAACAAGGTGAAGTCATCATTTGAGACCAATATACCAAAGTATTTTTTCATGAAATAAGAATGTAATTATCATTTTTTAAGGGAATTGTATTATCCATAAATTCCTACAAAAGAGAGATCAATCAGTCTGCTAGCCTTGGCATATGACGATACTTAAATATGGAAACAAGGTTACCAAATCCACAACAAGAACACGAATATGACTCAAAAAACCATGAATAAATGTTATTTACGTTTTGTACAAATAAATAAAGTATATCGCATAGAAAACTCCTATGAGCCTCGACTTGGATCAGAAAAGGAGAACATATAATATCAGACGAGTTATAGCATTAAAAAGAAATCCATGAATATGGTGATATTAATCATATCAATATTTATCCTGTTCATCTATAATCATGGCAGCAGTTAGGATCAACTTTCGGAGGACCACAGTATCACTTGGAAACTAAAAGCCAATTGGACTAGAATAAGTCAACCAAATGAGTTCTGCATCATGAACTTTCTGCTGCGCACATTACTTAGACGGGTTCTAGAAAGGCATATAGGACATATAGGACGGAATGGAGAAATCCACATAGAAAGGGCATCGTTGTATAGCAAGGGAATGAAACATCAATAGATGGACAAAATTCAGATCATAGAAAGTGAGGAACTTTAATTGAAAACTTACCTTGGATTGACCTGAATCTGCTTGATCAATATCTCCTTCATCCACTCCTTGATTGCATCCATTTACCATGTTTGTCACCTGAGTTTTGTCAGTGGTTTTCTTCTTTGCAGCAGAAACCTTTTTCGCAGCCTCTTTCAGAGCATTCATTGCGACATTATAACTATGAATAGATTTAGCCCCTTCTTCAACAAATTTAATAGCCTCCTGCCGCAAACTATTATGACGCATAGTTAAAGACTCTTGTGAATTGCTAGGTAACTCTAAAGGATTTTCCTCTATAGTGCCTCCACCACAAGTCTTGGCATTTCTTGTCCAACGTTTCAAAATGTAGTGGGAAGGAAGCGTAAGAACATTTTTGGCTCTGAACACAGATAACACATGTCTACAAATTATACCTGAAAATTCAAACATTAGACAGCTACAGTTAGCTGTCAACTCAAGTGTGTTGAACCTAACCGTGTGCGCCTTGTGCTCTTCCCCAAATTTTGCAACATGATATGTTGTGATTGCTCCAGAGTCATCAATTTTAGTTGCAGGATTTGCAAGGGTCTCAACTAGCTCTTGTTGAAATTTCATGAACACCTTCCTCGTATAGAGATCAGCTGCTTGTTTTTCCATAGGCGATGGTGTCTTTAGAATTGGTGTAGTATTATTAGAGTCAAGATCTGCATTAAACTCCTTTTCATGCCAGATTGTAATGGCTTTTTCATAGTGTTTAATTAATAACTGGATAGAGGTAGAAGCATTCACAAACCCTTCGAAGAAAGTGTTTTTGGCATCATTGTCTTCATCACTTAAAAAATCCCCAAAAAATGTCTCTCGCATGAAAACAGGAACCCAGTGGTGGCGAGCAATATAAATTGATTGAAGGTATTCATTATCCGTGAGGTAATATCTTTCTAGGAGTGACTTCCACTGAGATTCAAACTCCTCAAGTGTCTCTGTTTCATTGATGCACTTCATAAATTCAATTTCAAAGGTTGGATGTGTTTGACATACATGGATCAGCTTCTCCTTGGTGTCTCGAAGTATGCTCCATTTACAAAGACGGTGGCGCGTTTCTGGCAGAACATGAGCAATAGCCATCTGTATGAGATGATCAGTGTCAGTTGTGATGGAAACAGGCTTCTGTGCAGACATTGCTTGAAGCCAAGTTTGGAGGAGCCAGACAAGTGAAGTCTCAGACTCATTGAAAAGCAAAGCACAGCCAAAGAGAACAGGCTGGGCATGATGATTTAAGCCCGTGAAAGTGGCAAAAGGTACGGTATAGCAATTAGCTCGACAGGAAGTGTCCAATTTGATAGTGTCCCCAAAATAGTGATAGTTCATCCTGGCAGTTGCATCGGCCCAAAAAATGTTTCCATTAGAAGACCCGTTATCATCTTGAACAGCATAGAAGAATGCCGGATTTTCGGTGTGCATTCGCCTCAGATAGTCCAACAAATGCTGAACCCCTCCACCGAGGATTCTCTGTCTGCTATTCATTTGTAGTCCTCCCCCAATGTTCCAATACAGACTGCAAAAGCTGCGTTCTTATGAACAACTTAGTCACGACCTGAAGAGATTAGCAGATAATAGAGCATAACCATGAATTCATTGCAAGAAGAAACATTTCGTTGCAAAATTATTCAGAATTCTATATCAAAGCTTTTCTGCAAAACGGCATATTTAAGATATCTAAAATATTAATTCATTGCTTTCAGTAAAATTTGCTTAGTAACTCGAATGTTCACTTGATATACAATTGGATAAGAGTGTTAACTTTCAGCCTGCCAGAGGTATTATTGCAACCAAAAAACAACTAGTATGGGCCAGATGAGACTGTAATTTAAATTCACTCATTCCAAACAGAAACTAACTTCACTCTTTGTTAATAACCCATCATTCATTTGCTACAGATATTACCTATCAAGTTTGTTTTCTAATATGCTAACAAAGAACCGTACTGGGGTGGGGCTACTTCAATTCAAGACATCAAATCAAAACCAAACCATGTCAAAAGCTTACCTTTAACGGCCAGAAATTGAAATGTAGAGATTTGGTAATTGACTCGATGAAAGTTAATACTTTAAATCGCAGAATGATAATTAGTATTTCAATGTTCTAATGCACAAAGAACAATAGAAAGAGGGATAATTATGTAATTCGAGAAGAAACAATGCAATTTGCAGCTGAATTTGCAATTCGTATTCTCTTATAACAAAAGTAATAGGGTTTAGGATAGAACCTAAAGCTCGATTTCGCCGTTGAGGAACAGTGGTGTCGTGAAGAAGTTCAAAGCCTCAAACTGAATTGAAATTTGTTGATATCCCTTCTGTTTTATTTCGAACGAGTTCACAACTGGTATCCTCCTTTTCATATGAACGCTTTTTCTTTTTTAGATTCTGAAGAGTTTTAATTGAAATCTATGTTTCTCCATATCTGTATCTGTATATTTTACATGTATCCATTTGTGTAAATTTATTGTATCATTATAAAGTGAGACGTCTTAAACTAAAAAGTCAGAAACGTCAAAATACCTTTTTTAATAGTATATATTTATATATATTTATATTTAATGAGAATATTAAATAAAAAACTACAAAAATACTACTCCTTTGTCTCAATTTTATGTGTTTTTTTTAGTCGGACGAAAAAAACATATTATATTTCCTTATTTGAAAAATCATCTTATCTATATTCTATATCTATATTAAAAGGAGAATAGTTTGTAATGTGATTAAGCCAAGTAGCGCCTTAAGAGTAAGACACATGGCAAATTTGTCACGCCCCAAATTCGAGAAATATGACCGGCGCCCGGCCGGGTATCCTCAGTCAAGCGGACCTGGGTGTCTTTTCTATCCCACGTGTTACCCCTCATTCTCATTACCTAATAACCAAGTGAAATAGCCATTTATAGGATATGGACTCCATTAACCAAATTTTATAAACATAACAATAACAATTTCCATTAACAACTTCATTCACCATAATAAAGGTATTCTAATTTTTATACATCATTGCCACACATCAATATTTATCTTTTAAATTATCATGCCCGACACTACCCACAACCTGTCTACGGAGCCTCTAAATACAATTGATGAATAATATGGAAATGCCGGCAACAAGGCTCCGGCTATACCTTTATACAATATCAAAACAAGATCCCAAAATAGAAAGTGGCGTGAGCCACATAGGGCCTCGAATGGAAAGGGGCTCGCCGAATCAGCTGACGGAGAGTGATGAGGAGCTACGGTTGGTGGACCGGAGTACCTGCTATGGGTCCATCTACAATCATAACACAAATGTAGCGCCCCGGCAAAAGGGACGTCAGTACATTTGAATTGTACTGGTATGTATGAAAAAAAAACTTTGTCCCAAGTAAACTCAAGTCATACATAAGTAGATAACAGTAATAGAAACAACAATCAAATGCACAAGCAAAAGGAACAATCAAGCCAAACAAGTTTTCAACATCTAACTTTGTCTCAAGTAACCTCAAACCATATACAAGTAGAAAACAGCAATAGAAGCAACAACCAAACACACATAGAAGGTACAATCAAGCCAAACAAAGGGAGAATCAGTGCCCCACAGGTTACAAACTCTCCTGTTGTCTCCTTTCACAATTCCACATCAATGATTTCACAAATTTGTTCAAGTGTTTATTTCAATAGTGATTTCGATCACTTTTTCACCCTTATTACCTCGGTCACCCTTATTACCTCGGCCACCCTTATCACCACAACCCATAACTTATAACTCCGTGTTGCGGCACGCAACCCGACCCCGCCGTACAGTTTCAATTCACAAACAACACAACCACAATAATCAACTCACAAACAAGAAGATCAACAACAATACTTCTCAAGACACAGCCACAACAATGTTACAAGTGTTTCCATAGACAACAGTACCAATTCCGTTATATTCAATAATTCGTAAGCAATTCAAGTCATTGCAATAATTACCCACAAGAAGTCAAATATGTTATTACCACAGTTGTTCCAATTGCATCATTTACGATTTCCTTCTATCATTCGTTTCTCAACTCTTACCACATAACACTTAATCAAACCAATCAAAAGAATTTCACAAACAATCCACGTAGCTAGCACATACCAAATATTTGTACACCAAGCAAGGCGATTTCACAAAGATCAAAGTTAGTCATACATACCTCGAAGAGCTTTTTCTTAAGTTACTACAACGTTCCGAAAATTCTAGCAACTTCAATCTATTTTGAGACATAGCAAAATTGAGCAAAAATTAGAAAGATATTC
>MU667615.1:22453-58110 GCA_026770625.1 Nicotiana glauca
GTAGGGTTTCGGCAGGGACTGAGAGAAACTAAGGGCGGCTAGGGTTTGCGAATAGGGAAGAAAAGGAATGAAATGATAAAGGGGGTGTAACGTTTGATATATTAAAAGCTTCTTAATGAACTGAGACCGTTGGATCGGATGAATTAACGGCTCAAATTCATTACACCTTGAAACGGTACCGTTTGGGCTTTAATGAAATTGTGACCATGTCCGTTAGATTAAATGAATGAACGGCTTGGATTGACATTACAACACGGTGTCGTTTTCTTTATTAATAGTTGTGTAACATGACCGTTAGATTAATGCATTTCAACGGCTCAGATCTCTTTATACTTAAACGGGGTCGTTTGATATGGAACTAGGCAGACCAGGTATAATTCCTTTGGGCCTGGGCGGGTGTTATCTAATTGGGCTATTAATTTGGTATAATTTGTATTAGCCCAAATTTATTGTATTGTATTTTTGTATTATACTTTTCCTTTTTATTTTTGTATTTTCTTTTTCTTTTGTATTTTTTTGTATTTTCTTTTCTTTTGTATTTTTGTATTTTCTTTTCTTTTTGTTAAATTGTTTACACTAATTAATATCTATTTTATGGTAATTTTCAATTAAAACACAAAAATGCTATTTTTTGATTTTTCTTTAACTTGTTTTTTTTTTTAAATGAATTAATACTAAAATTGTAAAATTAAAAACCCTAATGCATATGCATATTTTTTTTTGTATTATTTTTTAATATGAATTATTATGCTACTAATTAACACAAAAATGGCATCAATATCAACAAAAATTAAAAATCATTTTGTTTGTATTTTTTTAGGAATAATTTGCTTAGGGCAAAAATCACGTGCTCACAATGGTACTATGGAAGAGGTGTAGGATATTTCTCCCTGCTTATTTGATTGGGATAATGTCATCGCTTTGCAGAAGGATGTTCTATCATTTCATCTCAGTAGCAGTATTTCTGATAGTTTTGAGGCTATGCATAGATTGCTATGATATTCACCAGTTGGTATCGCATAATATTGATGTGATGGTAGGATGTTTGTCTATGTGCGGGGCAGTGAATGACTTGAAATGAGGTTTTACTCCGTGCATAATTTAGGGATTCAGGTATTTATTTCTGCAGAGGAAAGGCAATCGGACTACAAATGCTCAGGTTTGGGTCGATGGGGTAATGAGACTTGGTATTTTTTAGCATGGTGGAATTTTCATCTGTGATGCGATGTCATCATCCTTGTAGAATTCGTTAAGTTCGCCGGTGTTACGGTCTTCTTCAATTCGCCTTCATGGCCGAGTATTGTGAAATAGTGCCGGGGAAGCGGCTATCAGAGATCGTAGTGTGAGGTGGTTCAGGACTAAATCGGTGTTTCGGGTGTTGAGGGCTCAAGTAAGATGAAGTGGGGAGGTTTAGAGTATATAAGGCAACAACTAGGCAGCGGAGGATGAGGAAGTACATGTGGGAGGTGTCTTGTGGTGGTTAAACTTCTAGAAGGCCAAGCGTGAGAAGCAGAAGTCGAGTAATTGCTCAAAGGAGAGGGCTTGACCAAAGTGGGAGAGTGGCAGAGTAGCACATAGGTTCTGTGGTAGGATATCTCCATGCTTGGGGAAAGATTAGAGTGATATAGGAGTCATGCTGGACAGTGTCTAGGTCTACGGGCTAAATTTGGAATATCGGCTACTATATAAAGGAAGGTTGGATACGACAGAAAGGAGTTTGCTTGATATGAAGAGGAATGCAACATGACTTTGGGTTGGAATGTATTGTCTCCCTTTTAGTGATGTCAATGGGGAGTGAACGAACTTGTGTAGCTGGTGAATAAGCACGGGCTCAGGATGGTTTACTGATTTCGTATTAATTTACCTAGTGCAGCATCGTTGAGTGATGTCAGCATAGAATTTATGCTTCATGTAGAGGTAATTTACAAGAAAGTTGATTCAAGCGGGTGTTTCTTTGAGAGGGTTTCATGTGCTAGCAGAGCCCTGGAGTTGATTATATTCGGGACCAAGTCAGAGTAGGTGACTCTCAACAATGGTCCTAGTGGATTCAAAAGTTAAAGTGTGGTGCCTAAGAATTTTGAGTCCGTAGTATAGTTGAGTGTCGAGATTTTGCTGTGAATAAAAGAGCTTGGAGTGTTCTATGTTATCTTTGATCTCCGGTGTAGCATTGGATGAATGGGATAAAATAACTTCGAATTCATAGGGGAATTATCAGAATGGGTGTACCAGTTAAATATGCGAATGTGCGCACAAGGAAGGTATGAGATGATTCGTGGGTTTTGAGGCAGCATGCTCTTGTGAAATAAGGTCACTCATAATGGGTGTGGATGTGGGTTCGCTATGTTTTGAATGGAGCTATTATTATTCCTTAGGCAAGTCCGGAGTAAATTAGAAGAGGTCGGATCGGTTAGCAATGGTTAAGTCAGCATGATGGTAGAAATGATCAATTCCTTCAGCATGTTAAGTTATACATATGCTTTGTGGCGGTACTGCGAGGCTTGGCGGCCGCTATGATTGATTTTATTTGGAGGCATTCGGGTATTATGGTCTGTTATGTGTAGATGAATCTGTCACACCTCCCTTTTACTACCCTCGAAAGGGGCATAAGGGAGTTTTTTCCAATTTAAGTGACAATCAAAACGAGATTATTTATATTAAAATTAGAGTCACCACTTGGGATAATTTATGGTATCCCAAGTAACTGGTTAAAATTCCAAATCGAAGAAGTTGACTCTATTTATGGTCTGCGAACACAGAAATCCAAGTAAAAAATTCTATTAACCCGGGAGAAGGTGTTAGGCATTCCCGAGCTCCGTGGTTCTAGTACGGTCGCTTTGATCATACTTGGCTTATTAAATTGTCTAATTACTCATTTTTAGAACTTCTGTGTGTTTGCCTTTTTTAATTAAGAAATTATCTTGAAACGAGTTACACGCACGTCAAAAATAATGTCACGCGAACATGTCCACAATTAATAACGCTTTGTTATTATTAAAGAAGTTTGGCCGAAGTTACGCGAACGCATACTCCGGTTTTATTTTTAGGAATCGTAATCATGTCACAAGAACGTGTCCACAACCATGATGATATATTAAACGGGCCTAAAGCGACTATGAACATTTGGCATTTTATATCTAGGTTATGAAATAATACGAGGGCCATATATGATTAGATGGTAGATGGTGCACCTCGGACTATATGAACTGAAAATTAATTTAACGACCTACTAGTAACACTTTTAGTATTAAGAAAGTTTGTTCAAAGTTGCGCGAACGCATACTCTGAATTATTTATTTGGATTATAATCGTATCACGCGAACGTATTTACAATCACAATTGTATATTAATCGTGCTTAAAGGAGTTTCTATGAATATTCTTTTTAAATCGATAAACTCTACAACTAGCTTGTTTGCTATGAGAACCATTCGATGAGATGGAAAATCATAAGGAATAACATCCACAAAACTAGGCAAGAATTATGCAGATGAGTAAACTGCCCAAGGAAAATATAATATCTGATATTAACCCATTTCAATTGCTTATATCCACGGAAAATATATAGAATAATAAATACTACTTTACTGGTGAAACATACTAATGTACAGTAGAATAGTGACATTTGAAGCAACATATAAGAAGCTTGGCATCTAAGACAATATACATTCATAAAATTCCTAATATTGTTAGATTGCCTCTTCTTCGCTAATTTCCTAATGTGAGTGATGGAAGTATCCCTATCATGTAAGTTTATTTGCTTAAGTTACATTTAAAATCAATATTTTGGATGGCAAAATAAATTTTGTATGAATCTTACGTTTCGAATGTATGTCCTTATCTCATTAGCAATAAGCGAACTATTACTGGTAATTACACTAACAAATAACAATGTAAGCGGACAAAAAAATCAGTCGAGAAGACACGAGGAATGGACCTTTGGTATAAATCATCCAAATTGTAATCACAAGAAGGTTAAACAACTCGATGATTCTTTCCCAGAATTCTCAGTGACACTTCAGCTCAGAACCACGAACCCGAATCAGAACAACAAGCAACATCTCAAACAGAAACTTCGACTAAGCAGCAATTGAAACTCAAAATTGAAATCACAAACTGAATTCCATGATTGAAAACCACATCAAAGAAGAAGAAATTCCAGAATATATCTTTACTTTTTCTAATTTTTTTTTGAATTTAAAAGAAAACTTGAAGAAAACTAAAATTGAAAAAATGGAAAGAAGAAAACTCGTTTCTCTGCCTTCCTCCCCAATTTAATTCCCAAAAATTGTCCCAAATTCTCTATCCAGAAGCTCTTTTGATTATCGTTCTCACCCCCTCGTGTGTGTGTGTGAATGAAACTCAAATGAAAGGGGTCATTTGGTTTCTGCGATTTGTTGTGTTCGTTGGGTCGTTGCTGTGGGTTATGGGTGAAGCTATGTTTCTGGTCATTGGGGATGGTGCGAATATACAGGGGTGGTCATTGGGTGGAGCGAGGAAGATGAATTCACGGGGGTGGGATTTTGGATGAAGCGGCGGATTTCTAAAAGTCTTAGTCCCTAGGTTTTAGGCGTTTTTCTTGGTGTTAGCTCTAGGTTCCCCCATTTTGTGTATTCACGGCTGATTGTAGAGTGTATGGATATAGGTTTTTGTAGGGTTTCTTAGGTTAAGGGGTATGGGCCTAAGAATTATGGGCTAGATCTGAAAATTAGGCCTAAAAAGGGTCGTTTGAGTCCAAATTTTATTCTTTCCTCGCGAACAAGACTAAAAATACGATCCCGTTTATTAAATAATCCTACTTGAGTAAAATAACTATTGAAATAAGACTGACTATTAAAACAAAACTATTTTTGGTATTTTTCTAGATTAAAAATGACTGCAAAACATTAATGAAACTATTTTTTTGTAATTTTTATTTTCTTGTAATAAAATAAAGTAAAAGAATCAAATTTAGTAGAAATAGCTATATTAGGCCTAAATTAAATATTTACATACTAAAATATAAAAAATCTTGGGGAGGGTCAAAAATCACATGTCTACAACTGCCACTCTTTGACTGAAAACGCGAAGAGTTTTCAGACAAAGAACGACTAGACAGGTTTTTTTACCCGATCCTTATTTAAAGAGACCAAAAGCTAAAAGAAAGGATAATGTGACCGAGCCCTGGTATCTGAGCTTCCTACATATCCTTGGCTATAAAGGAATCAGGCTACATGTAGTTCAGAAGTAGAAACAGTGATAGAGTATACTGAGGTAGAGAGCCGGTCGAGGTGCCATTCCGTCGAGGTTCCGGTCCGCGATCCTGTTATTACATCAAAATAAAAAAATGAAAAAGACTAACTAAGCCTGTCAACTATGAGTTACAAGATTTCTACCTATAAGTCTTCTGAAGCTTGATCTTAAGTCTTGAATTGCTCTTCATGCAGACTTTGGATTTGAACCTTAGCGCTTGCTAACTGCAGGTGTTAGTTCATTCTTCTTCAGCTTTTCGGATCAAACAGGACATACCATGCTTGTGACTTTAGTCATGTCTTCAGCAACTCACATCTTTCATCAACTTCTGCTTTTGAATCCACTTCTTGCCTTTCCTTTTTTTTTATTCTGGATTGTGACTAACTTCCGTTGATCATCTCGGACTGTTGACTCGCATTCTTGCTGCGAGCTTCTTTTGTGCTGACTTGAATTTCGTTCTGAAGTGAATTCCCTTATTTTTAAGGTGGCGCCTGAATGCCAACATTTGAACTGTATACCCTTGTTTTCCAGGTGGGCGCCCGATTACCAAAACTTGAAATGTATTCCCTTTGTTACCTTAAACTGTTTTCCCTTGAAACCTATGTTGTCTTCCTTTGAAACTTGAACTGCTTTCCTTGTTCTCCGGGTGGGTGCCTGATTGCCAAAACTTAAACTGTATTCCCTTGCTCTTTAGGTGGGCGCTTGATTGCCAAAACTTTAACTGTATTCCTTGCTCTCCAGGTGGGCGCCTGATTGCCAAAACTTTAACTGTATTCCCTTGCTCTCCAGGTGGGCACCTGATTGCCAAAAGTTTAACTGTATTCCCTTGCTCTCCAGGTGAGCGCCTGATTGCCAAGACTTTAACTATATTCCCTTACTCTCCAAGTGGGCGCCTGATTGCCAAGACTTTAACTATATTCCCTTGCTCTCCAGGTGGGCGCCTGATTGCTAAAAGTTTAAATGTATTCCCTTGCTCTCTAGGTGGGCGCCTGATCGCCAAAACTTGAACTGTATTCCCTTGCTCTCCAGGTGGGCGCCTGATTGCCAAAACTTTAACCGTTTTTCCTTGAGACTTGAACTGCTCCTCCTTGTTCTCCAGGTGGGTGCCTGATTTCCAACACTTGCACTGTTTTTCCTTGAGACTTGAACTGCTTCTCCTTGTTCTCTAGGTGGGTGCCTAATTTCCAACACTTTCCCTTCCTTTCCTTCGAAACTTGACTTGTTTCTTTTGTTCTCCAAGTGGGATCCTGATTGCTAAACTTTAACCGCCTTCCTTTGAACACTGTTGTTTTCCCTTTGTTTTCCAGGTGGGCTTCTGATTGCTGAACTTGAACCACCTTCCTTCTTGAAACTTCTTCTCTATTGAACTTAAGTCGCCTTCTCTTGTTCTCCATGTGGGCGCCTGATTGCAACAAAACAGACAAAACAAAAGAAATTTTTCTTCCACGGTTTGATATTGGGAACATCTATGAGTGTTAACTAATTCTTGTTATCAAAATAAGTTCTAAGGTAAATTCCCTTATCCTGAAAATTTCAAGCCAAGTCTAATCTCAAAAGTGAAAAACTTTAAATGCTAAATTATATTTCCTAAAAGTAGAACTTACACTAAATCTTGTTATCTATGAAGGTATTGAAATTTAACTAGGTCTCATTATTCAAGAGGATCCTGAGAACCCTTTTTTCTCTCTTTGTTTTTAAGAAAAATTAAATCCCATTATCCAGGAGGGCCCTGAAATTTTCAAATTAAGTCTCATTATCTAGGAGGGTCCTGAGAAGCCGAGAGTGAACTTACCTGAGCCGCGCTCTCTTCCTGGAGGATCTCTGCAGAACGAACAAAATTCCTTGCCCCTAAACCATGCTTTTCCTCATGGAGGGTTCCTGCAGATCGAACAAATTTCTTTCCCCTTCTCAAACCGCCTTTGCTGACATAATTTTGACACGACATTTGAAAAATTCAAGCTTCCAAGCTTTGATTTGGACATAGTCCTCATCCCTGTTTCAAGCAAAGAAACTTGTGAGTTTAAACATGGTGGTTGGTTTGTGGCGTTTACTTTTAGGGCAATTGCTCCTTCATTTCCCATTATAACTTTGATTTCAACTCGAAAGACCTTACTTGTTTATTGACTAACCACTTTCTCTATCACCCTTATCCCAGAAAATACCTTTGATCCATTCACCCAACATCCTCTATCTGTTGCATTGTTCATGGATTGACATATACCAAACCTTTGTATTTCACATGAGTCCCAAAGCATGTTGATTGTTACCAACTCAGAGCGCACATTGTTCTTTCCTGACTTATGCCACTTTGATATGCTAGCCAGATCTCGTTTTGTGCGATTGGAGAGCTGGTGGAAAATTTTAAAGTCATTTCTCACTTGTTCTGACCAAACAGACTCAAGAAGAGGAAGTAAACAAGACAAAGGGAACAGATTAACGGACAATGGAAAAAGATGATTCCTAACAAGAAAACTACAAAGTAGAAACTTATCAGATGTGGATACCAACTCTAATGACCATGACATGCACTTTTGGATTAAGTAACCTAATCTGTCAAGCAAGTATGATGTTCAACTCTTATTATACCCCTAAATCGTGAAACTGGGTTTCAATGCTCCGATTATCCACTCTAATTCACGATCCTTATTCGACTTGTGGTGCCCGAAGGGTTTTCACCATCAAGCCTCTCTCATTTTGTTCCTTCTCTCAGCTCATCGTCGCCTTATGGTGCTTGTGAAGGTTTTCACTAATGAGACTCTCCCAGTTTGTTCTTTTCTTCTTATTTCTTCTGATTCTGCAGATGGTAAAGCATCAACCATGGTAAAAACGTCATATACTCTTGGCATGTCTAACCCGGCATTCTCGAAAATTATCTGGGAGGTCTTCTTTTTTTGAATTGTGATGTGGCTTTTGGACAGGGTTACAAAGAAAGGATATCATAAAGGCTCAAAATAACTTGAATGGGTTCAAAATTATAACTTTTGGAATCAGATTATTTACAAAACCGCAATTTCTACCCCATTTTCTTTGCCTGAAGACTTTTGAATTTTTATTTTAATGGGACCGAACCGTGAGGCTGCCTACATATCCTTAAAAGGAATCAGGTCGAAAGTAGTTCATGACATAGAAATTGCTTTGTTTTTTGTACTTTTCTCTTTTTTTTGTACCCTTTTTTTCCTTTATCTTTATTTTTTTTGATTTTTTTTTCTTTCTTTTGGAATGAACTTTCTAAAATAAACCAATGGGACAATTTTTCCTTATGACTTTAACTTGATTCCAAAAGAGGGGAGGTCAAAGAAAGCAGTGCGGGCTCAAAAGGGGTACCAAAGGGTATAAAATGTTTGGATAGCTGAAAAAGGGTCTCTCAATCTCTAAGAATACCAAGTATAACACATGCAACCTGAGGATAAAAAATTGAAGATCATGCACAATATTTCTTTTGCAGCTTCGGCATTGATATCATTGGTATGCCTTCCATTTTTCTTTAGTACCTTGTTAAGTATAGAACCCTCTTTGGGTGATTCCCTCTTCAAAATGGATATCTCCGTCAATTCGGAGAAAAATTTCTTGATTTTATCTTGTAACTTTAGATGCACTTGAACTCAAAGTTGTTTGCTTCAAATTCTCCGGGATGCACTCTCCTTTAACGAATTCTTGTCACCCTATTAACTTACCAAATTATCTGCCCCAGTTTCATATAATTCGGGCTTTAATCGATCTTAGAATCTCTTTAGTTACTTCCCTCAAATGTCCCTATCATCTTCAAAATTGTTTCATTCCTTCATGATTAGGGAAAATTTTAAGGCCAGACCTATCATGTCACTAGAGCCAGTAAGAAAAGAACTATAAAAGGGAAAGAGAACTAAACAAAAATGGCTAGAAATAACAGAAAATAGAGAATTGTGTTAGACAGACGGTGACGTGGTTTAAACAACAAAACTAGCAAAATACACTAGGGTTACAACCCTAGAAAAACCTAAGTAACACTAAACGAGCTATTACAACTAAACAAACTAGGAAAAATAAAAGGATAGAAAGGTTGAGTCACACGACAATATCCGGATTACAACCCTGAAAATAACCCCGGATAACAAAAATGACAATAAAATAAACCACCAAGACTCCTCCCCGGCTAGCCAAGAGATGGAGCGTCTTTCCAATTACCAAGCACGGCATCTTAGCCACTGAGTTCCACATCAATACCACCAAGACCATTAGCAATTTCAACATCATTAACTTCACCAAGTGGCTCATTGGCTCCTTAGACCAAACCTTCATCATTGCAAAACATCCCAAGAATCTGTGTGTTGTCATGTACCTGTAAATGATTATGTATGACACTTGGGGTATTACTACATTGGACCACAATTATTCCTTCCTGAATAATTCTTTCTATTTCCCTTTCCAAAGCACGACAATCTTCAACATTGTGTCCCTGGGCATTGGAATGGTATTCACACCTTTTATCAAGGTCAAAGCTTCTCACACGTGGGTCTATATAATTTAGAGGAATAGGTGAAATCATGTCGTAATGCTTTAATCTTCAAACAAACTTGCATAGGACCCTTCCTATTGGTGTAAAATTATCTTTCAGCCTTTGTTCCCTTCTACGCCCTTGGCTTGAATGTCGGTTATAGGGCACTTGAAAATTTTATGGAGGCTTGTGAAGCTTTTGCGGTGCTCGTGCTCGCCTTTTGGAGTGACCCAGTGGTTGGACAGATGGCTGGATGTTGTTCAAAGGATAATACTGGGGTGGATTATGTGGAGTTTGGAGATGTTCATGGGGTCGGTATTGAGGCTGAAAGCATTTAGCAGGAATGCCCACTAGATCATGTCGTTGGCGGGGCTCATCAACATCTTTTCTATCAATGGGAGGGCTGTCCCACGCAACCTGTTCATTCCATCTGAACCAAAATTCCCTAAAACTTTCCTTGGGTTTCTTTTCCATCTGAGATAGGGAGGAGCGGTCTGGGACAATGTCTATATTGTATTAAAAGTTTCGCACAAAATCTTGAGCCATATCGCCCCATGTATGTCACTTACCGACATCTTGACGAGTACGCCATTCCAAAGCTGCCCCAGTCAGGCTCTCACTGAAATATGCCATCAGCAATTCATCTTTCCCGCCAAAACATCTTATCCCACTGCAATAACCCCTCAGATGGGCTACTGTATCTCCATGCCCATCATACAAATTAAACTTTAGCATCTTAAATCATTTCAGCTTTTTGGATATCTCATCTTGCTCCTCTGTCTTAGCAGGCTTTGCAGTCTTACCGGGAAGCTCAAAATGAGGAGCGTAAGAGTATGGACCCGAGACCTTGAAAATTGGTTCTGGAGAATAGTGTTGGGCATCGGTGATTTTGAAAACAATCTTGCTAGAGGATCGAGGAAAGGTAGCAGGTAGATAAGCTACAAAAACATGAGTGGTCCAAGGAGTGGGATATAAGGTGGTTCTGGGGGTGGAGTGTGAAACGGTTGTGGGGAGATATCCTGGACTTGTGACAATGGAAAAATGGTGACAATGCTTTCAGTGTAGTTAGTGGGAACTGATAGTGGAAGACGTTCACTAATCCAGGCTTGATATATTTCGGTCATCTGTCCTTTCAACCTTAAGACCTCTTCTTTCAACTCAGATTCTGATTCAACAATTCCCTTAGATGGATCAATAACCCCTGTGTCCAAGTCTTTGCTAGTCATACCTTGCTCTTTGACCTTGTGTTGTATGGATGAGTTACCTTAAAAACCACACTCCAACCACCTTTCTGCTCAATGCAGTAACAAAAAAGGGAACAAAATAAGGTCATCACATTAGCGTTAGGGCATATAACATCTAAAAATATCACATTGCGTGCAATACCCATTAGCAATAATTAACGACTCAAGAATGACTTCGAGGTTACAAGGTCACTTGGCATCATCCCAATTTATCCATTTCAATCCTCTCTTTTCTTTTCTTTTTCTGGCACTTCTTGGCTTGCTCATTTTCCTCCCCTTTTTTTCTTCTAATTATCACTCCTTTTTCCTCTCATTTCTCACATCCCATAATTCATCTCCTTTTTTTCCTCTCTTTTTTTTCTTTTTCTTTTTTTCCTTTTCTTTTAATAATTAAAAAAATCATTACATCGAACCTTATGTAGGTTTCCTAAGTATCATGACGCCGCATGAATCAGATCTTTGCATAGTTTGGAAAGATCGAGAATAAAGTAAACAAACTAACATTCTCATTTTTTTCTTTTTTATTTTCTTTTTCTTTTTCTTTTTACCTTAATGACTACTCTGATAATAAAAGAGAAAAAAAGAAGCAAATCCTCTTTTTTTTAAATTTTCTAGATTTAATGTTCTATAACCTATTCTAAACTCAAGCTTAACGATCATATATTTTTTTTATTTTTTTCTTTTAGAAACAAACACTCTATGGGAAATTATTAAGGGAAAAAATCCCTACAAGAGAAATATATTTTTTGATTCTTTTTTTAGGAAGAAAATCTAAAAAATAAACCAAAGAAAAATATTTTAAATTTTCATTTTATATCCCTAAAGAAAGATTTCGAAACGAGAAATGAACTAGATAAAAATGTTGTTTGGATTTCAGTTTTTGACTACCTAAGGAAGAAACTTTAAATATAAATAAAAGATGAAGTATTTTTTCTTCTATGTACAATATCCTAAAGTTCTAGTAAAAATAAAGCAAAAAAATATTTTTCATTTTTTTCGTTAATTTCCCAAAGAAGAACCTCAAAAGAAAATCTTTTTGGATATTTTGGAATTAATATCTTGAAGAAAACTTTTAAAGAGGTACTAAAAAAAATTCTTTTTTTTTTTTTGAATTTTTGTCTTAATATACTAAAGGAAATATAAAAAAAATTATTTTGACTTATAGATATTAATTTCCTAAGAAAAATCACAAAAGATTTTTTTGAACTTCTAGCATTATTATTCTAAAGAAAACATCTAACAGAAATATAAAGACGCAAAATATCTTTTTAAAATTTTTGATTTATTACACATATATTTTTTTCAATACAAAATAAAAAATACAATACCAAAAAACTCGACATTACAGTACAAAATTAGAAGGTAAAAGACGACATAAAAATAAAACAGCCTCAAGACATAACATTTTAAAAAAATCCTTAAGCAAGCTCCTGAATGAGCGATCTTGACTGGATGGTCCTAAGGCGTCTGTCATGCCCAAACTCCGGTAAGTAGATCCACACCTGTATGAGAAAATTAAGACAAAATAAAGTTAAAGACCTAGAACGCAAGGTGAGACAATAACCCTTCCTGTTGGACACACAAGACATGATTGTGACTATTTTCTTAAAACTAACCTATGTGGATAAAGGTGGCTAAAAATGCAAGATTTGGCTAAGGCCCCGCAAAGTCAAGAACCTAAGATTCACTAGGAAGATCGGACCCTATGTGGGCTACCTACGTATATCACCCAAAAGACGAGAATCAGGTATGCGTAGTTCGTACAGATTAGATACAGTCGAGAATTAAAAAACAACTAATTTAGAGAAAACATATTTTTGTCTTTTTTTGAAAAATGATGAAACATGTAAACTCTTTTTGGATTTTCTTTTTCACTTTTTCCCATTTTTTTTTAATTTTCGTAAAATGATGAAAAAGTGCAAAATTTTTTTTTTTTAATTTTCATGTTTTTTTCCTTAACAAAATGTGACAGAAAACATAATCGAGCCCTACTTGCTTTATTTTTCACACTTCACCCTCTCTTTTTTTATTTTTTTTCTTTTTCATTGGCTCAACTATAATTGGTCCGCCAAATGATCCTTTTACCCTTGAAGAAATGCAATATGTAGCACATAAGAAACATCAAGATGGTCTGTTATTTTGGGTACACCTGTCCTAGACGGACCCAACCCCTGTGTTGAGTCCCCTAAGTCAAATGCACATTATGCAAATAGACGTTCCTACTAGGGATCCGGCATGAGGCTGTGTTTTTCTAGGTTTAAATCCTCTAGACCTGGCTTACCCGAGCGAACAACTCGAGCCGTGGAGGGAGCAACGTACTGGGAGCACTGAAGTCTACCCGACCTTGTTGCTGGCCCAACCCCGTTCTTACTTAGTATAATTTATACAGAAAAAGCGGGCCACGCGAACGTGTGCACTATTTTCAGAAGACTCAAGGGGGTGCTGCAAGAAGACAGTTATATACATTTCAAATATTATTAAAGCGGTAGACAGACATCAATTAGCACAAAGGTTCACAAAATACAGTAATATTAACAATAAATGAAGCCAAGTAAAAATCGTATTAACAAGCTCGAATTGTTGAACCCTGAACAAGAGATTCTGGGTCGTTTCCCAGCAGAGTCGCCAGAGCTATCACACCTCCTTTTTATTACCCTCGGAAGGGGTATAAGGGAGTTTTTTTCAATTTAAGTGACAATCAAAATAGGATTATTTATATTAAAATCTGAGTCGCCACTTGGGATAATTTATGGTATCCCAAGTCACCGGTTAAAATCCCGAGTCGAGGAAGTTGACTCTATTTACGGTCTGCAAATACAAAAATTCAGGTAAGGAATTCTGTTAACCCGGGAGAAGGTGTTAGGCATTCCAGAGCTCAGTGGTTCTAGCACGATCGCTTTGATCATACTTGGCTTATTAAATTGTCTAATTACTCATTTTTAGAACCTCTAGGCGTTTGCCTCCTTTAATTAAGAAATTATCTTGAAATGGGTCACGCGCATGTGTACCCATTTGTTTGGCGCATCAAAAATCAAGTCATGCGAATGTGTCCACAATTAATAACGCTTTGTTATTAAAGAAGTTTGGCCGAAGTTGCGCGAACGCATACTCCGATTTTATTTTTAGGAATCGTAATCATGTCACACGAACGTGTCCACAACTATGATGATATATTAAATGGGCCTAAAGCGACTACGTACATTTGTCATTTTATATCTAGTTTATGAAATTAATACGAGGGCCATATATAATTAAATGGTACTTGGCTCACCTCGGACTATATGAACTGGAAATTAATTTAACGGCCTACTAGCAACACTTTTATGATTAAGAAAGTTTGTTCAAAGTTGCGCGAACGCATACTCCAAATTATTTATTTTTGAATTATAATCGTGGCACGCGAATGTGTACACAATCACAATTGTATATTAAACGCGCTTAAAGGATTTTCTACGAATATTCATTTTCAATCGATAAACTCTACAACTAGCTTGTTTGCTAAGAACCATTCGATGAGATGGAAAATCATAAGGAATAACATGAGATAAACATTTGCAGCCACAAAACTAGGCAAGAATTATGCTGATGAGTACACTGCCCAAGGAAAATATAATATCTGATATTAACCCATTTCAATTGCTTATATCCACGGTAAATATATAGAATAATAAATACTACTTTACTGGTGAAACATACTAACATACAGTAGAATAGTGGCGTTTGAAGCAACATATAAGAAGCTTGGCATCTAAGATAGTATACATTCATAAAATTCCCAATATTGTTAAATTGCCTTTTCTTCGCTAATTCCCTAATGTGAGTGATGGAAGTATCCCTATCATATAAGTTTATTTGCTTACGTTACATGTAAAATCAATATTTTGGATGGCAGAATAAATTTTGTATGAATCCTACGTTTCGAATGTATGTTCTCATCTCATCAATGCTTTAGCAATTCATCAACAATCCAAACATCAATAAACGGACTATTACCAATAATTATACTAACAAATAACAATGTAAGCGGACAAAATAATCAGTCGAGAAGAAGCGAGGAACGGACCTTTGGTATAAATCAACCAAATTGTAATCACAAGAAGGTTAAACAACTCGATGATTCTTTCCTATAATTCTCGGCGACACTTGAGCTCGGAACCGCGAACCCGAATCGGAACAACAAGCCACACCTCGAATAGAAACTTCAACTATGCAACAATCGAACCTCAAAATTAAAATCACAAACTGAATTCCATGATTGAAAACCACATCAAAGAAGAAGAAATTCCAAAATATATCTTTACTTTTTCTGATTTTTTTTCGAATTTAAAAGAAAACTTGAAGAGAAACTAAAATTGAAAAAATGGGAAGAAGAAAACTCGTTTCTCTACCTTCCTCCCCGATTTTATCCCCAAAATTTGTTCCAAATTCTCTGTCCAAAAACTCTTTTGATTATCATTCTCAACCCCTCGTGTGTGTGTGAATGCAACTCGAATAAAAGGGGCCGTTTGGTTTCTGCAATTGGTTGTTTGTTTGGTCGTTGCTATGGGTTATGGGTGAAGCTATGTTTCTTGTCGCTGGGGATGGCGTGAAGATACAGGGGTGTCGTTTGGTGGAGCGGGGAAGATGAAGTCACAGGTTTTGGGATTTTGGATGAAGCGGCGGACTCTTAAAAGTCTTAGTCCCTAGGTTTTAGGCATTTTTCTTGGCGTTAGCTCTAGGTTCCCCCATTTTGTGTATTCATGGCTGATTGTAGAGTGTAGGGATATAGGTTTTTGTAAGATTTTTTAGGTTAAGGGGTATGGGCCTAAGAATTATGGGTTTGGGAATTATGGGCTAGATCTGAAAATTAGGCCTAAAAATGGGACATTTGTGCCCAAATTTTATTCTTTCCCCCCGAACGAGACTAAAAATATGATCTCATTTATTAATTAATCCTACTTGAGTAAAATAACTATTAAAATAAGATTTACCGTTAAAACAAAATTATTTTTGGTATTTTTCAAGATTAGAAATGACTGCAAAATATTAATGAAACTATTTTTTTGTAATTTTTATTTTCTTGTAATAAAATAAAGTAAAAGAGTCAAAATTAATTGAAATAGCGATATTAGGCCTAAATTAAATTTTAACATGCTAAAATATAAAAAATCTTGGGGAAGGTCAAAAATCACATGTCTATAGAATCCCGAAAAAGTTAAGGTGGATTAGACCACTACTTGAGGTTGGTATTTTCTATGGTTATGGGAATTCAGTCACGTGTTGCAATGGTTCTCCTGAAATAAGTTAAGCGAAAGGTTCCTATAGAATGAAGTGTGTACCCTATCAGTGGTTCAGGAGTTATGATGAAATTCTTGTACTCTTGCGTGTTGGCATGGTTAGATGCAGTGGGTAGCATGGGAATTGAAAGTTGAGGATCAAGGTTGCGGTTTGGTATTGACAAGAATTTCACAAGCTCAGATGAACAGAAAAGGATTCATATGGTTAGAGTAAGCTGGTATTGTCATTAGTGTCACCTGAGATCGGTGTCATGTGTAAGAGGCCTTGTGTAAGGATTTTGGGGGTCTTTGATTTGCTTTTTAGCATTAATATAGCCGATGGTATAGATGTGCAGACTTTTTACCTGGTGTGGAAGGCCATGGGAGCGTATCCCACAAGAAGATTATATAAGTATGACATATAGTCACTTGATTGATTAAAGAATGAAACTAAGTATAGAGATTGTGGTACTATCGCTAATTTGAGAATTCATGCCTGAAGGATGCTCGGTTCATTTGATTGAGGACTATGGGAGTTTGTTCCGCATTTGATGGCCATTCTTGTGTGTCATTAAAAAGGGTTATTTTGGACCCTTGAAAGATTATTGGCCTAATGTGGTGCCATCGGAATCGGCTTGAGGTCTGTAGATGGATCTAAATATGAATGTGGGCTCTGTATCAGGCCTGATGTGTTCATTTCAGCATAGCTTTGTTTATGGAGGAGTATTTGGACGTTGGATGTTATTTTTTCGGCTACTATTTCATTTAATATTGTATTGTGCCATGTGGGTTGTGAGACGGTTTGATTATTCGCACTCGTGTTGAAATCCCATGTAATTTGTGTTGTTGTGAGAGCAGGATGGCTCTCAAGATACAGGTCATTTATTGCACCTTACTTGTCCTTGAGTTTCGTGACGTATGATGTTATCCATCTCCCCAAGATTTGAATTATGCACTTCACGTGCTTGTGGTTGATATTTGGGTATTTCGCAGATATGAGCATTTTAACTCGGTAGGTATTTCCCCTTATAAATTATTATGTGTGGATCGGGTGGCACCCCTCCATGAGTACATTATCTGGATCATGTGGAACGCTGCCATGAGTATCATGTTTGGATCGGATGTGTGGATCGGGTTGCATGCCGCAACAGTGTGATGTTGAGTACAGTTTTTCATATCTATTCTTGTGTGTTTTGTTTCTCATTTTATGAGGAGGGTTCATAACATCTTCTCGGTTGTTTAATTAGTTATGTGGGTTCAGTAGTTCCTTCCAGGGTTTATTTTTCCTTTGGTATCACATTCGAGTTTGCAGCTTATTGGCACATTGTGGCGTCATATGAGACTTTTGGCAGTGTCTGAGGTGGCTTATTTCCTGAGCATCTTGTACTTGGTAAGACGAGATTATTGGACCTGGGATCAGTGCGATCAGATTTATATGAAGCATATTAAAGAGAAAATACCATTATTTGGTTCATAATGAGGTAATGGTTCTTGTCAAGAGGAGGAACTCAATGCTTTGTTGACTCGGCAGTTGGTTATGAATTTCTACACCTCTTCCATCGTAGCAGCATTACAAGAGTTGGAATAGGACTTATATGTGTCATGAGGTGTGTCATGAGCATCGGATTCATGGGAGTTCGATTGTTGTTATCAGAGGATGTTAGTATGGTCATGTGAATTATGCGATGTATGGTGCGGATTAGCAAAGGTATGCAATCATGTAATGGTGCATCGTGTAGTGATTGATATGGCGTTTGTATGATGGAAAGAGGCAAGGTAGAGAATTCCGGATGTTGGAATTCGGCTCTAAGGCTAATTTGACTAAATAAAAGGGAGAATCTTCAGATTTTCTCAAGTTAATGTGCTCAACTGAGTTATGGTAGCACGGGTAGGTGCACGAGCTGTTAAACGGTGATTCATACAACTCCAGAGCAGTTCTTAGCACGTTCGAGGACGAACGTATGTTTAAGTGGGAGAGAATATAACGACCCGACCGGTCATTTTGAGTCCTAGCCATAGTTCGGCGATTTAAGGCTATGAGTAGCTTCACTTCAGATATTATGACTTGTACGCGTGGTCGCAATTAAAATTCGGGATGTTCGGAGTTGATTTGGAAAGAAAATTTTCATTTCGAAAGCTTTAAGTTGGAAGAATTTGCTAAGGTTGTATTTTTGAGTAAACGACCTCAGAATCGGGATTTGAAGGTTCCAACAGGTTTGTATGATGATTTTGGACTTGGGCGTATGTTCGGATTGGGTTTTGAATGATCCGAGACCTTCTCGGAGCCTATTGTGAAAAGTTAGCATTTGGAAGAATTTCATAAATTTGGGGTGGAAGTATATTTTAATGTTATCGATGTCCATTTGGGATTTCGAGCCTGGGAATAGCTCTGTATGGTGATTCTGGTATTGGGAGCACGTCTGAATGTGGATTTAGAGGTCCGTAACTCATTTCGGGGTCATTTGTTGAAACTAAAAAATTTAAGGTTTTTGAGAAGTTTGACCGGAGTGGACTTTTTGATATCGGGGTCGGATTCCAATTCCGAAAGTTGGAATAGGTCTGTAATATTGAATATGACTTGTGTGCAAAATTTGATGTCAATCGGACGCGATGTGATACGTTTCGACATCGAATGTAGAGGTTTGAAGTTCTAAAGTTCTTTAAAGTTGAATTGGGACGAGATTCATGATTTTGGCGTTGTTTGATGTGATTTGAGGCCTCGAGCATGTATGTCTTATGTTATAGCAGTGGTTTGTGTGATTGGATCGGGTCCTAGGGGCTCGGGTGTATTTCGGGGTGGTTTCGGATCAATTTGAGTTGTTGTGGAACTGCTGTTGCTGGTATTTGGTTTCCTTCTTCATGAACGCGAAGGGTGTCCCGCATTCACGAAGAGGAATTTTAAGGCTACTGAGTCTTGGTCTTCGCGAACAGGACGAGAGGTCGCAAACACGAAGGGATTGCCTGAGGGACCTATGCGAACGCAAAGGGTCAATCGCGAACGCGTAGAAGGAAAGGGAGAGCTGGGCCTGGAGCCATTTAGCCTCCGCGAACGCGGAGCCCCAACCATGAACGCGAAACAGAGTAGTCAGGAGCGTTAGCGAATGCGAGGCTTTGATCGCGAAAGCGAAGAAGGGCGGACCTAGGCCGGGCAGAATGTTTTAAAAGCGGGATTTGAGTTCATTTCACCGATTTTCACACGACCTGGGCAATGTTTTGGAGCTTTTGAAGAAGGGATTTCATCATCTATCATGAGGTAAGTGATTTCTACTAGTTGTTAGTTAAATACAAGGTTTATATATGGATTTAGACATGAAAATTAGAGAAAATTTGGGATTTGAAGAAAAATCTCGAAATTGAAATTTTTAGATTTTGACCACGAATTTGGGCATGGAATATGGAATAAATTATAAATTATATACACGAGGTCTACACCATGCCTTGTTGATGCCGCTATTTAATTATGTTTATTATTTGTCTTGAAAAGAATTAAGATCTACGCTTATTAAATGCCTTGAAAAGTATTGAAATTGGGGATTTCGAGATTTAAAAGTTTTCATTTGAATTTTGTATATTTCGAAAAAACTAATTTAAGAATATTATAATTACTTAAGAAATCTATGTGCAACCGCATCACAATTATATTCCGCGAGCGGGGTAAACATCTGCTACTCTCATGGGAGCGGGCCGATCGCCTCAACAGGTTAATCGACGCATCTACGGTTCGTGCCGTTCGACCCTCGGCAATGCATAATTTATATTTATATGTTGGTTCATGTCATTCGACCTTCGGCAATGTACAATTTATATGTATATGTTGGATCGGGCCATACAATCTCGGCATGACTTGCGCATGATAATTTTTGGAAGTAATAATAATTGACATTGCTTTATTGGCTTGAGATATAAATTGTTAAATGATGAAAATTGAGTTGGAAATTTCTATTAGTAAAAGAATTTTTGATTGTTTTCGGTTATTAAATTTCCAGTTATGTTATGTATTCCATGTTTAAATAATATATAGGCATTTTATTATTAGCCCATAGTAAGTGTCGGAGTCGACCTCTCTTCACTACTTCTTCGAGGTTAGACTGGATATTTAATGGGTACGCGTTTATTTACGTACTCATACTACATTTGATGTACATTGTTGTGCATGTATTTTGTGTCTAGTGGCCCTGTGAGAGCAGAGACGTGGTTATTTGCGGGGGACTTAGGTAAGCTGTATTTCCATATTACGATCCGCAACCAGCAGAGTCCCCTTCAGAGTTACTTATGCCTTTTCCTGTCTAATTTATATTCCGGACATATGCTGTATTTTATTTTATCTTCTCAGTTGATGCTCATGCACTTGTGACACTAGAATTTATGGTGATTATGGTTTGTTCAGTATTGAGATTGTGAAAATATTTTTATTTACTCTATAAATTCCATATTTTCCTATTAAATTGAAGGAAATTTCGATTTCGAAAATACTAAAATGAAAATCAAGTTAATTGATTACTTTTGGCTTGCCTGACTGCGGTGTTAGGTGCCATCACGACCTACAATAGATTTTGGGTCGTGACAAAATTCATATCCAGACATACGCCAAGGTCCAATCACCATATGAACTTATTGGAACCGGAAAAATACAAATTCGAGATCGTTTATAACAAAGTCAAACCTCGGTCAACTCTTACAACTTAAACTTCCAAAATGATACTATGCATCTCAATTCACTCCAACCTTTCTGAAGCCACATAAAAAAACCCTACAAGTCATAAATTATCAAATACACATATAGGGGACATCAAATAGGAAAATGGGATATGACCGATCGGGTCGTTACAACATCCCTTGAGTCATTCTCTTAGAATAAATCTTCCTAAAAAGGAACTACGATAATCTCGTCTTTCACATAAGTGAAGATCTTTTGACTGAAGAATCTCAAGCCAATGGTCAAGAATCGTTGCCTATATAAAAGATATAAAGACATGAAGAGAATCACACAACTTCATTACAAAAATTTTCAATATCTTTCAAGTTCTTAGTCAAGCACTGTATTCTTGAGTTTATAAGTGTCATAAAAGATAGAAAGAGAAAAGAAAATAGTTGAAAGTTTGTGTCAACAGACAAAAAGAAGCTAATAAGATAACCAATAGTGGTGAACTAAAAGTTACCACCCATTCTGTAACTCCACTCGTTGAAAGATCAAAGAGGACCCTTCTAACCCAAAGAAATTGGATGTAGGTGCCTATTAGCACACGAACCAGTATAAAAATTATGTGTTTTATTTACTGCTGTCATTTGTTTTATTGTTTTCCTCACTAACATTCTTCACCAGGAAAAAGAGTCAATTAAGTCTAATCTCAGCTAACTAATTTTTAGTTTAATATAATTCACCCCTCCTCTTGTGTTTCAAACTGCTCTTTGGAATTAGTAAAGTTTTGAGGCAAATTCTACAAGAGTAGGTCGTGGTATTTACTCCTATAGACAATGAGGGTTTTCACGTAAAAGAGATGTGTTGTTTCATTTTCACACTTCACATTTTGTTTATGTTGGTTTAGGTTGTTCAAAGAACCATCACAAAAATCGCCCATGTCACAACCCAATTCCTACCATAGGTCGTGATGATACCTAACATTGCCGTCAAGCAAGCCAATAATAAATTATCAAAACAATCAACCACTCATAATACTTTTTAAATCAAGTAACGAAAATAAATAAGCAGAAGTAGATCTATAAATCATGATAAAATACCAACATCTTCGATGATATATGAAGCACAAACAAAAGATAAAGTTGAATGATATAACATTAATACAACCATAAACATATGTCTGACATCCCCAAAATATGGTGTCACAAGTGCACAAACTTCTAGTAGAATATATAAAACCACTACAACTATTTTCTGGAATGAAAGTAAACAAAATACAATGAGTATAGGGGAAGGAGATTTAGGGTGCTGTAGGTTGAAGCATAGAAGGCAAATCACCACTAAGTCTCCTGCCGGTACGCCTACACGCCCATGTGGACATCAGATGTACATGTTTCAGTACATGCACAATTAGCACAGAAGTGTAGCATGAGTATGTAAATCAATACGTACCAGTAAGTAGCCAGTCTAACCTCGAATAAGTAGTAGCGAGAGGATGATATTGACACTTACTAGTGGTCCAATAATCAATGTACATAAAAATTAGACAGGTAAGAAGCATGGCAAATAGTAACAAATAGTTAAATATGTAGAACATATATTCCAATAATAGAAGTAGGTACGAATCTGTCAAGATACTCGGGAACACATAGACTACCTATTGAGAAGTTCCACATAACCTTGCCGAGGCGAATGACCCGATTTCATAAGAATGATATAATATAATCCGGCCCAGGCGAACGATCTGATCCCATAAGAGTATTGTTGAGGCAAACAGTCTGATCCCATTAGAGTGGTGAAACTTTCAACGGGTCACTAGCCCGACTCGGGAAGATGGCGAGTTAAGTAATGACGAAACTGCCGATCAAATAACCACAACATGAGGACATGTACGTAAGAGGAAGCATAACTCTACGGATACTCCCCGCTAAGTTCTTAAAGTAGCGGAGCTCGGTAAACTATGCAAGTCCAATATTAGGCTAAGTCATAAATTGAAGCATTTAAAATGATAGGAATAACTCAAGTAGTACAAGTAAAGCATGGTGTGAGTTTAAGTCTACCCGGACATAAGCAAGAATCTAGCATATGCATGGATGTTCGTCACCTCATATGTGCATAGCTCCCAAAATATGTATCACGTAGCAAATATAATACCTAAGGGGATAAGTTCCCTCTTACAAGATTATATAAGAGACAAACCTTGTTTTCAAATTCGATAAGTGGCTCCAACCCTCTCTAACACCTCAAACTAGTACCAATTGATCTGAATCTAGCCAAAAAATATTTAAACTAATCGAAACATACTCAAAATTCGTAATTTAACAATTAGGAACAATTCTCAATCCCACACGAAAAGTTTGTATAAGTCAACTTCGGGCCCACGCGTCCAAATTTCAAAAATTCTCGAAGATAAATATAACTATAAAATCACGAACTCAAATATAAAATTTATTTTCAATTTCATGTTCAATTTTGTGGTCAAATCTCCTTTTTACCAATTCTAGGTTAGCCAACAAAATTCCACAATTTTTACTAATTTTCATGTGAAAAACCATATATAATCCATGTATTTAGCACACAACAAGTAGAAATCATTTACTTAGTAATATTTGATGAAAAAGGCTCTTCAAGAAAGCACAAATCACCAAACCAAAGAGAGAATAAGATGAAATAAGCTAAGTCCCAAAATTTAAACTTATAATCTGCCCAGGCCTTCCTCTTTGTATTCGCGGACACACATCTGCATTCGTGAGGCCACCACCATCCAACCCTTCGCGTTCGTGGACCCTTAGTTGCATTTGCAAAGGCCAAGTCCTGCCAGCCCATCCTTGCATATAGGCGTTCACGGAGTCACCATCACATTTGAGAAGACGAGTCAGGTCCTCCATCACGTTTGCAAGGCCTACTTCGCGTTCTCGAAGAGGAACAACTGCCCTCCTTCTTCACTATCGCGGGACCTCCTTCGTGATCGCGAAGCACACCAAAACTATCAAAAATCTACCAATTTTGAACAAGCTTCAGGTGGTCCGAAACTCACCCGAGCCACCCGGTACCCTATCTAATTGTACCAACAAGTCCATAAACGTAATCCGAACCTATCGAGGTCTTAAAACACAAAAAATACTATCAAAACTAAGAATTGTGCCCCAAACCAAACTAATCAACTTTCCAAACTTCTAACTTCTTTCAACTAACTCCAAATGCGACTAATCGTACTTAGACAATTCGGAATCGAACTAAATTTTACACACAATTCCAATATGACAATACGAACTTATTCCCAGTCTTGGAATACCCAACGGGATCTAATATTACTAAAGTTCACTCCAAGTCAAACTTAGAAACTCTAAAACATTCAAAATGCCAACTTCTAACAGTAAGCGTCGAATCACCCCCGGACTACACGAAACTCGATCCGAACATACTCTTTAGTCAAAAATTACTATACGAACCTATAGGGACCTTCAAATCCCGATTTTGAGGTTGTTACTCAAAGTGTTGACTTAAGTCAAATTTGACCATCATAGGACACTACGATGGAACTAAGTGTTCTGCATTCAACCCGGACCCATTCAAAACCGAACCAGTTATTCCCGCAAGTCAGAAAATAGATTAAGCACATACGAAAAGTCTTAAATAGGGAAACGGAATTTTTGGAAGCAAAACGACCGATTGCGTTGTTACAGGACAAGAAACAATTCAACCCCTCTTCTTGTGTCAGGAAGGTCTATAAGTGGTATACATTTAACATATACAGTATATATAACTTGTATGTGTGTGTCACGTATATATCAATAGGCACTACATACACACAACAAACAATCTCTAACAACCTTCGATATCCACCAAAGATATATTTTGTGAGAGTTAGAAGAAACAATTTTGAATTTCAAATTTTAAAAAGTTGTTGACTTTAATCAGCTAAATACCCTCACACTAAAAATATTTTAGTATATACCTATTTTTCTATCATATAGAAAACGCAGTATTGTATGATCACCAAACAATAATGATGTTTACGCACACGAGTACTTATATTGAAAAGCAACAGTCATTTATCTAAGCCATCATTCATATCATCATCGAGTGATGCTTGTAATGTTTCTCATGATTTATCTTTCGTTCATGGAGTCATGACTCATAAGCATACGAAGCATGTAGAGCAGTCGGGGCAATGGTGCTTTTGGCGTAGCCGACGACCCATGAGCTTATGTGATCTCTAATCAGGCCAACCATGCAACTGATGTGGCTGTTGCAAGATGATTTTCTTAGGACAAGTAGGTATGGAGGTGTGATTGAATAGGTTAGAGTTTCTGTTGATCCAGATATTTTAGAGGATGACTGGAATGAGATTAGAGTATGAGGTGGGGATAACATAGTAGTGGAGGCATGGTACAAAGTAGTCTAAAGAGATATTAAAGAAGGACCATCTGGGGCAGTGGAAGATTACATGAGGAATGCCGTCCGTATAGTCGGAGTAAAAAAATTGATTTTTGAGGTTGAAAAGCTGATAATTAATATCAAAATAAATCAATACATAGTAGGTTATTATACCCATGCCTTTCTTTTTAAGTTATCCTTTGCGGTTACCACAAAATTTAAATTTTAAAGAAAAACGAAAGATTTACTTATTGATCTACGTATTTAATTTATGTACACGCCTAACACTTTAATGTAATTTACTTACTTACCTTATTTGGTCACAAATTTATTTTACAATAAATAATTACCTTAAGTTCGCTTTAAGAATCTTTACACGACTAGGGTAAATAGCTTGCCATAAATTTCCCCAACGGCCAGAGGGTGTTTGGCTAAGCTTATAAGCTGGTCAAGCTGGTTTATAAATATTTTTTGGCTTATCTACGCGTTTGGTAAAATTAAAAGTGCTTCTAAGTTAAGTGCTTATTGTTGAGAATATGAGTAGTAGTGTAATGAGTAGTAGTGTAATGAGTAGTGGTGTAACTTAACTAGAGTTAGCCTAATATTAGTTTAACTAACTATAGTTAGTGATAGTTAGTTAGTTACAGCTGTAATAATAGTTAGTAGTATATAGTGTTAGTTAACACTGTATATTTACGGTTAATCTCATAATGAAGAAAGGTCTTCTTCTTCCTCCGCATTCTCTCTCATTTTCTTAGCTCATTGTTTATGGGGAAATTACAAATTCTTCAAGGTATCAGAGCAAGTTACTAATTGATTCTAGGGATTTCATTGTAGATCGAGAGAATTAGCTTGTTTCTTCTTCTTTTAGTCCAAACTTTTCTATTGTTTCTTCGTTTTTTGTTAAAATCATAAACGAGCCCTAATTTTTTATTTTGTTGAATAATTGCTTGTGAATTCCTGCAATAGACATGGAGATTTATGACAATTCAGGCAAAAACACCAGTACAATACCAATCGCACCCGTTCTCGACCACAATCACCCACTTTACTTACATCCATCCGATGGACCAGGTTCGTTATCAATTGGCTTGTTATTAACTGGAATGGAAAATTATACATTGTGGAGTTGAGCTATGAAAGTAGCTCTCTTAGGAAAGAATAAATTGTGCTTAGTTGATGGTACCACCTCGAAAGGTGATTTTGGATCTGGATTAGCTCATCAGTGGGATCATTGCAATGCCATTGTTACTTCGTAGCTGATGAGCAATGTTAGCTCACATCTCCTCGCTGGAGTTTTGTTTTCAGAAAATGCTTAAACAGTTTGGGCATGACTTAAGGAACGTTTTGATAAAGTGAATGCTTCTAGGCTTTATTATCTGCACAAGGAGATCTTCACTTCAATACAAGGGATTTCGTCTATTTCAGTTTATTTCACAAAACTAACAGATCTATGGGCAGAGTATGATGTTATATTGCCACCACCACCAGTTAAGGACTATGTTGAACAATTGGAGTTTCAGAGACTGTTGCAATTTCTAATGGGTCTAAATGATAGTTTTGAACAAGCTAGAAGTCAAATTTTAATGATGCCTAATGTCCCTTCTATTAATCAAGCATATGCAATGATAGTCCAAGATGAGAGTAGGAGAACAATTTCAAGCAGCCAATTCAACACTCATACAGGACAGGTAGAGCCTACTGCTATGTTTACTTCACAATCAGGAAGTAGACAAAGGAGAAACTTTGGTGCTGAGTGTGAATTTTGCCATCAGAAGGGACACACGAAAGCAAACTGTTTTAAGTTGATGAAATGTGAAGTTTGCAACAAATCTGGGCATTTGAAGGATAATTATTACAAAGTAGTAGGGTATCCCTCTGATTTCAGATCTAAAAGGAGATCCAATGTAGCAACACAGATAGAGAACAATAGAGCACAAGAGGCACATAATGGAGTTCCAACAAACATGTTCACAAATGAGCAGTATTCACAGATTTTGCAATTATTGAACAAAAGCTCAATTGCAAGTGAATCCAGTGGGACTATGGCAGCTATGGCAGGTACTTTTCTCTATAATAGCATTAATATTCCTAAGTGGATTGTAGATACAGGAGCTAAAAACCATATGATAGGAAATAAAGAGTTGCTACACAATGGAACACAAATAGAAAATGCAGGACAGGTTCACCTACCAATAGGAGATTCTGCAAAGATCACACATGTAGGAGACTGTCAATTGTCAGGAGGTGATACTATCAAGAATGTCTTATGTGTTCCTACCTTCAAGTTCAATCTATTGTCTGTCTCCAAAGTGACAAAAGATTTGAACTGTTTTGCTTCCTTCTTTCCTACATTCTATGTGTTTCAGGACCTTTGGTCTGGGAAGGTGAAGGAGATTGGTAGGGAAGAAGATGGACTATATACTATGATATCAGCAGAGTCACACAGAAGAATGCATTGTCACAGAGCCTTTACAGTGATGAAGCTAGGAAATCCAGATATATGGCACAAGAGAATGGGGCATGTACCTCTGCCAGTTATTAAAAAATTGTAGTGTTTCAAAAATAGTTTAGATTTTAATAATGTTCATAGATGTGAAATTTGTCCTTTGGCAAGGCAAACCAGAATGCCTTTTCCAGTAAAAGCAACTAGAAGTGTTGAAGTTTTTCAACTAATTCATATGGATGTTTGGGAACCCTATAAAGTTGCTACATATGATGGAACGAAGTTTTTTCTTACATTGGTGGATGACTACACTAGATGGACTTGGATTTTTTTTTATAAGGTTGAAATCTGATGTGATTTTCCTCCTTAGAAATTTTCTTGCAATGGTTAAAACTCAGTTTGGCAAGTCTGTTAAAATATTCAGGTCAAATAATGGGAGTGAGTTCTTTAATAGTCAATATAGAGAGTTATTTCATGTGCATGGAATTTTACACCAAAGTTTATGTCCATATACACCACAACAGAATGGGGTGGTAGAAACAAGACATAGGC
Organism: Nicotiana glauca; assembly: GCA_026770625.1. NCBI lineage: Eukaryota > Viridiplantae > Streptophyta > Magnoliopsida > Solanales > Solanaceae > Nicotiana > Nicotiana glauca. Next base: position 50,671 of record MU667615.1, read on the forward strand.
ACATTTTGGAGTTTGCAAGAGCTATCAGATTTCGGGGTCATCTGCCAGCTAGATTTTGGGGAGATTGCATTCAAACTGTTGTTTACATTATTAATAGAGTACCATCCACTGTGCTTGACAACATGTCACCTTTTGAATTGTTGTATCACAGACAGCCTTCTCTAGCTCACTTAAGAACCATAGGGTGTTTGTGTTTTGCCTCATTGTTGCCTAAAACTGACAAGTTTGGGCCTAGAGCTGTAAAGTGTGTGCTACTTAGGTAGCAACACTTCAGAAAGGGTATAAGCTTCTTGACCTTGAGCACAGTGTATATTTCATCAGTAGAGATGTGACTTTCTTTTAAAATGCCTTCCCTTTCAAGAATCCAAAGGAAGGTACTGACCCTTCTTTTCTGGATGACATAAATATGAGAACCCTTTATGATCATAGCACTACAGAATCTCATCCATACTCCACAACTACTCCAATTACAGCTTCACCTGTTGTTCCTAATATAGAGAATTCCTCCCAAGCAATTATCTCTGATCCTACACATTTTGAGACACTTCCAACATATTCTCCTCCTACTGCAACAAATTCTCCTATTTCTGTACCTGTTGCAGCACCAGAATTGAATATGCCACCACTTGCTGAGACTATTAGAAAGTCAGGGAGGACCTCTAAACCTCCCATCTGGCACAAAGACTATGTAACAGCTGACAAAGGGACACAAAGTAATAGTTGCAGATATCCAATAGCTGTTGTTATTGGCTATGATCAATTGTCACATAAATATCAAAGTTACCTATCTCAATTCTCTTCAGAATAGGAGCCTAGTAGTTGTTACTATGAAGCTGCAAAGGATAAGAGGTAGGTTGATGCAATGCAGACAGAAATCAAGGCACTTGAAGACAACAAAACTTGGGAGATAGTACCACTGCCTCCTGGAAAGAGAGCTATAGGATGCATATGGGTTTACAAAATTAAGTACAAGGCAACATGAGAGATTGAGAGGTTTAAGGCAAGACTTGTAGCCAGGGGCTACAATCAAAAGGAAGGGCTAGACTACCAGGAAACCTTCTCACCAGTGGTAAAAATGGTGACAGTCAGGAGTGTTATTGCTTTAGCTGCTGTAAAGCATTGGACCATCCACCAAATGGATGTGTACAATGCTTTTCTCCAAGGAGACTTAACTGAAGAAGTGTCCATGTCCATTCCACAAGGTTTTGTGGGTTGCAACAATAGATCATTAGTATAAAAATTGCATAAGTCACTATATGGACTTAAGCAAGCATCTAGATAGTGGAACATCAAACTTACTACAGCACTTCTTGCATCAGGTTTTCAACAAAGTCACTTAGATTACTCTTTATTCACCAAGAAGTCTTCAGGGGAACTTATAGTGGTTTTTGTATTTGTAATGCTAAAGAGAGAGACGTATTCTGGAACTGTCACATATATATTCTGTCCTGTATTTAATGTTTCAGAAAATAATGTGGGAAGCACCATTCCTAATTCAACTCCAATTAAGTTGCTGTTGATCCTAGGATAGTAGGTATTCAATGGAATAGTTGAGGTGTGTGCAAGTTGGCTGGACACCGCCGTATAGCTTTTTAAAAAAAAGTTCCTGTTGGTCCTAGGAATGGAATTTCTTGTTGGCTATTCACCTTATATCTTTGTTTTTAGTCTCAAATCTGATCGCCAAGTAGATTAACAGTCTTCAAAATGACCAAATGCACTAGTCAAATTCATTTTAATTAATTAACTCGAAACAATCTATTCCCAATTCGCAGATTACTCAAAATTTCGGTGTATATAGACCTTGGACACATCACAACTCCAAGGACTATTTGCGCAAGCTGAAAGTGCAAAAGAGAACGCGTATACGGAACCAAATGGATGTTGGTGAGTCTGTTTATGCGCGTAAATGTGGCATATGCTCTCAAACTAGACATGACCGTCGTAAATGTCCTTCAGGTGGTGGGCGTGGCGGTGGTAATTCAGGTGCAAGTTCGTCTAATGTACCCAACTATCAAGCATACCCTAGTCCTTTATTTTGGTATTATTTTTTGTAATACATGTCTGTATTTTTGTTTGTTTCAATATATATGAAATAAATAAATTTCCACAATCATGTTACATCTTATGAAATAAATTTTGTATGGGTGTTAGTAAACATGAGCAAGAATGTTGTATAAAAAAATAATTCGTTATGAAATAAATTAAATATGTAAAGCATGGTACAATAATATATTTTATTAGATAAATTTAATTTGTAATATGTAGTATTATACTGCATTTTATTGAGTTGTCATTCCGTTTTGAAAAAGTGAGAAGCATGTGAAAATCCTGTTTCGTGACAGGGTCATTTAATATGTTATTCGTAGTATAATACTACGTTTTGTGGATTTGACATGTCCTGCTGAAAAAGCTGAGAAGCACGTGAAAACTCTATTTTAAGTCATTGAAATTTACTATGTAATTCGCAGTATTATACTGTGTTTTTATTTGAAATCTTGACTATAAATAACGGTTGCATGGTACTTATATTCTTCGCTTAACAATAACCAAAGTTTCTATATTAGAAATGTTTGCACAAAACGTTTATGTCCCAAGGTGCTACTGCGGAGAAAAATACAGTTTTTTTTCAAATGGTATCCAGAAGGTGCACGCCGCTACTGGGCATGTAAGAACAAGCTGGAGGAGTTACCCGGCAAGCCTACATGTGACTTTGAGGTTTGGATGGACGAACCATGTAAGCAAAAGCGGTACAAGGAAAGAATTTATGAGCTTCATTGTTTATTTCATAGCCAAGCGGAGAGAGAGCGCCGAACCAATGAAGAACTTAAGGCGTTGAAGGACAAACTCAACGAGGCAGAAGAAGAGAAAAAAAAGATGGAAGAGCAACTCGAGTGGTTGGAGCGATTTGTAGAACACGATCGTGATTAAATAGTAGCTTATTTTTAATAAGCGTAGTATTGTATTTTCATGTTTCCATTGTCATGTGTTTGTAGCAGTTGTACTGTCATGTATCTTTAGATTTCCCGCTTTTGTGTTTGTGTTTCATTTTCAAATAAAATTCATGTTCAAATTATGTTACTTGTTCAAATTCTGTTTCAATAAAAATTATGTCGAAATATGCAACTCTAAAGCTGTCATGTGAAAATTTAAAATGTTATGTCGAAAACCATGTGAAAAACCTGTTTCAAGTCAGAGAAATTTAATATGTAATTCGCAGTATAATACTACGTTTTGTGGAGTTGTCTAATATGTAATTCGCAGTATTATACTACGTTTTACGGAGTTGCCATTTGGTTCTGAAAAAGTTGAAAAGCATGTTGAATACTGCAAATTTGTGTCATAGAAATTTAATATGTAATTCGTACTACAATACTACATTTTATTGAATTGTCATTTCGTTCTGAAAAAACTGAAAAGCATGTGAAATGTCTGTTTCGTGGAGTTTTCATGTCTATGTAATTCGTAGTATAATACTATATTTTGTGGAGTTGTCATGTCCTGCTGAAAAAGCGAAAAACCGTGTGAAAACCCTGTTTCGTGTCAGAGAAATTTAATTTATAATTCGCAGTATAATACTACGATCTATCTGATACCTTACCTATAAATAACAAGCGCGTTCGAGTTATTTTCTACGCTTCAAAAGAACCTATAATCGAGATTTTTCATAAAACAAACTTCTCTTTAAGAAATGTCTGTACGACCCTTTCGTTGCCCAAAGTGGGAGTGTGGAAACAAAAGCATGATGTACGATGAATGGGAAGAAGTTGGACACCGCTACTAGACGTGTATGAACAAGTTTTATAGGCAACTCGACGTACCTATATGCAATTTTAAGGTACGGGTTGATGAACCATGTGACCAGGAGTACTACAAAGACCAGGTGTATCATCTTCAAGATGTGTGTAATCGGTAGTGAGACAGAGAGCGCCAATCCAAGCAAGAAATTGAAGAGTTGAAGGCAAAGATCAAGGAGGTGGAAGAAGAGAAAAAGAAATTGGAAAGAAAGCTCGAGAGGATTAAGGAGAGAATAGTTGGCGGTCGTAACTAAGCGATGATATTTACGTGTTGAGTGTTGTAGTGTATCTTCATGTTTCTGCATGTTTCTGTTGTGTCAAGTGCTTTCATTAGTTGTACTGTTTGTTTATGTGTTAGGTTTGTAAGGTTTGTGTTTGAGGATTACTGTTTAAGTAAACTTGCTGTTCAAACGCAAATAAAATAAAATTGTTGTCAAAAGATAGTTGTTACTATTATTTACATAAAGCACTATTTACACAAATTTAATACATAAGCAAATCAGTGAGTGCCGCAACCTGTGTGCTTCAGTGCTGCTGCTGGCCTAAGTCGCATCCCCTGTCACCCGGGCACACTATCTGGATCATCATCATCAAGCCGCCTCTTTATGTGAGGATGTGCAGCAGCATCAATACCACAACTGGCAGGGTCGAAAGAATAGGCCTTCGAGCCGTCAGTAACCTACAAAACAAGAAGTAATCTTAGCATATATGAATGTATTATTTTATGAAATTGTATTATTATCTTAACCTACAGAATGTACTATTATTTTAAGTAAGAAAATATTTTCTCACCATGATCTCATCGACCTCCTGGGTATAGGTATCGATTGTGTGCTCATCACCGCATGTAGTGTCCTCAAAGATGGGCTGAGATGAAGACTACATAAGAAAGTTACAATTAATTAATGGCAGCGATTTAAGGAAAAGAAAACAAAGTAAAATATTAAAGTAATACAAACATACTGCATGAATTGCCGGGGAAGATGGATAACTCAACCTGCGCCCGCCATCCACGTCCCGGGCCGGCCGATCCTCAGCTACGGTAGATGTGCATGCGAAGTACTGATCTACATCCCCGTCGAATATACCCATGATCGACAATGCTCCTAACGAGGTAACCTGCGATGCTGGAAAAGATAGCTAAAGGCTATATGAAGGCATGCTGCTGGGAGGCTCATCTGCATGAGGGATATAACCCTGCTGGTCATCTCCAAAGGCCCCAACTCCTAACTCCTCGTCATGTGCATCGGCAGGTGGGCCGACAGGTACCTCAACGCTCCCTTGCTGGCCACCTCCTCTCCGTCCGCTACGACCCCGTGGGGCAGCCCTGCCTGGTAGGGGTCCCCTCGCTGGTGCCCTACCCCTGGCTCGTGGGACTGGTCTACCCCTCTGGTAGGCCTCTGGAGCCACATACTGAGGCTCATGGTCTAACCTCTCGGCATCTCTCGCCTGCAATAGTGTTAGACGAGCCATCTGAGCCACCTCCCCGCCATACTCAACCACTTCAGGGATGTCCGAACGCTGCTGCATCTCCTGTCCCGACTGGTAGACGCGATGAAGCCCAATAGCCTGTGAAACATTTAAAATAATAATTAAATAACTCTATATCACAATTATAAGATATTAATAAGTTACAAAAACATACCAGTGCCTCGTGCCTCCCGGCGTACGGTCTGTATCGCTCGCCAAGTACATGAACGGGGTTCCCGATCATCAATCGGGTATGACGGCGATACCACCCAGCATACAGCTGAATATAGGCCTCCTGGAAAACTGTAGGTGGTAGTGGGATGCGCTCAGCTCGGTCCTCCCAATAAGCAATCTACTGTTGTAGCCACCCAACATACTGTCGGTCCATGTTCGAACGGTCGTCCCGCTGATAGTGAGTAGGCTCCCATCCAGGCTCCCTCGGTATAGGCTGAGGACGGCCAAACTATCGAAGAACACGCTCCATGGCATGATACTTAACAAAATCCCAGAAGATCGACGGGACGGAGGTGCTCCAAATCAACCGGTCGACTAAGCAACAAGCGGGTAGGTGACCAAGAAACTCGATGTTGTATAGCGTCCAGATGAACTACCAATAGTAACATAAAAAAGAGTACGCAAAATACATCTCAATTTAAAACAATCAAGTATAGGTACATATTTACCTGTCCATCCACCAACATATCTAACACATCCCTAAGAAGGGGGAGATTATGGTGAGCATCCGTCCCTCGGTAGTTTCCACGCCGTAGAATCCACCTGATAGCTAGAGGAAGAAATGGATAATCCTCACCGGGCGGAAGTACTGGTAGAGGTGGCTGCAACGGCATGATCCGCTACCAGGCTCAAACCTAAGATAAAATGTTGATGTAAATTTATGAATCATTTCACGATATAGAATTTGGGGTAACAAACAATGTATTCGGAAATTTTTCGCACCTGAAGAAAGGGCAGAAAACCACATATATCAACCGCTGGACGTACGCTCGCCTGGCACATGCTCCTATAGAGATACGCCAGAACAGTAGCACCCCAGCTGTACTGGGGTAGCTCATCCAACTGCTCAAGACAATGAAGAAAGCGGTATACTCACTTTGTTCCCCGAGGTGTACGGGAACAAGACACACCCGAAAAGCAGGAGCAACGCCAGCCGAGTGTACCTCTGAATCCAAAGATCCTCTGTCTCGTGGGTAATATCTAGGTGCAATTCCTCCATCTGATCTCTAATGAATGATAAAGCCACGCGACTGCCACCCCAGTCACCCTGCGGTCTCGAACCAGTCAACTGCGCCATCATGTCCGCCAACTGTGCACGTATCATCCCTCTCCAGTGGTGGAGCAGTGCGAAGGCGCGTCCCTCTACGCGCAGACCATATAAAACCCGGACATCCTGCAGCGTAATAGTAGCCTCTCCAGTGGGCAAGTGAAATGTATGCGCCTCCGGTCGCCACCGCTCTACCAAGGACGTGATGAGCGACCAATCAAGATGCATCCGTCCAAGCTGAAAAATGGTATATAATCCCGTAGTCTGGAGGATCTCTACTACGCGCGGATGGAAAGGATGCTCTGCAATAAGCTCCCACAAATCATTAGGCCTCCTAGGGTGGAGAGCCTGCATCGCTAGATGTCCCTCCCAAACATAGGATGACCTATGGTCGCCCTGCACACCAGTAGTTGATCCTCGGCAGGTCCAGGATGCGCAGACGGAGGAAACGCCATGTCGTTTACTATAATTTAAACAAAACTAATTGTTTGTGTTAGTGTAATAAATTAAATAATTAATTATAAATTTTTGAAATTGGAGATAATAGTTATGTATGGGTTGCAAGCTTAATTTTTTAGGCCCGGTACCACCGAGTAATCCTTAATTATTATGCGTCTCAATTACAATATTTTCAAAATTTTGTTAACTTAATAAATTAAATTAAGTATGATTTTTGAAATTGGAGATAATAGTTATATATGGGTTTCAGGCTTAATTTTTGAGGTCCGGTACCACCGAATAATCCTTAATTATTATGCGTCTCAATTACAATATTTTTAAAATTTTGTTAATTTAATAAATTAAATTAAGTATGATTTTTGAAATTGGAGATAATAGTTATGTATGGGTTCCAGGCTTAATTTTTGAGGCCCGGTACCACCGAATAATCCTTAA
>MU667615.1:58256-68319 GCA_026770625.1 Nicotiana glauca
TTAACTTAATAAATTAAATTAAGTATGATTTTTGAAATTGGAGATAATAGTTATGTATGGGTTCCAGACTTAATTTTTGAGGCCTGGTACCACCGAATAATCCTTAATTATTATGCGTCTCAATTACAACATTTTAGAATTTTGTTAACTTAATAAATTAAATTAAGTATGATTTTTAAAATTGGAGATAATAGTTATGTATGGGTTCTAGGCTTGATTTTTGAGGCCCGGTACCACCTAATAATCCTTAATTATTATGCGTCTCAATTTTAACCTTTTTATAATTTTATTAACTTAATAAATTAAATTAAGTATGATTTTTGAAATTGGAGATAATAGTTATGTATGGGTTCCAGGCTTAATTTTTGAGGCCTGGTACCACCGAATAATCCTTAATTATTATGCGTCTCAATTACAACATTTTTAGAATTTTGTTAACTTAATAAATTAAATTAAGTATGATTTTTGAAATTGGAGATAATAGTTATGTATGGGTTCCAGGCTTGATTTTTGAGGCCCGGTACCACCGAATAATCCTTAATTATTATGCGTCTCAATTTCAACCTTTTTAGAATTTTATTAACTTAATAAATTAAATTATAAATTTTTTAAATTGGAGATAATAGTTATGTATGGGTTCCAGACTTGATTTTTGAGACCCGGTACCACCGAATAATCTTTAATTATTATGCGTCTCAATTTCAACATTTTTAGACTCTACGCTAAAAGGCTCTACATTTTACTACGCTAAAATGCTCTATATTTTATTACGCTATAAGTCTCTACAATATGAACATTAACAATACAAATAAACAAAATAAATAATATTATTTAACAATACAAATTATTTATCAAATTTTAAGCATTTTTCGTCACAAACGTAACATAAATTCGGGTATATAAATTAAATATAATACAGACAATCCGGTAGCATTTTTGGTCACAAACATAACATAAATTTGGGTATCAAATAAATCAATCCGGATATATAAAAGATACAAAATTTAACACAAACATAACATAAATTCACATGGAAACATACTAAACAATACTAATATGCATGACTATACGAGTTTCGGCATAAACTAAATAGAAATACCTCGATGTAAATTTTTTGAATATTGTTGAAATTGAATTTTTGCACCCGAAACCCGGTATCCAAAGCTTTTTTTGTATGTGGGACCTACACTCCTTGCTCTTTAGGGGACGGGTGGGCCAGAATTTTTTTTATATATATAAAATGGGGGGGAACCAGACCAAAGGATTTTTTAATGGTGGTTCGTGGTCCAGGGAAGAAGACGACCAGGCTTATTTAATTAAGGTAATTCACAGTATAGTACTGCGAAATGCTAATTTGCAGTACTATACTGCGAATTGCCTTAATTAAATAAGGTTGGGCAATTCGCAGTACAATACTGCGAAATAGGTAAAAAAATAAATAAACTATAAATACTTCGCAGTTTTATACTGCGAAATGTGTTAACGGCAAAAAATCAGTTAACCCAATACCCATTAATGTAACTTTTTGTTAAAACATTAAAAAAGTGTTTTATGTTCAAAATATTATTAATTAAGTTTTGGACTCCTTAGGGTATGCGCATACACTACCATCCCCAGACTCCACTAAGTGGGATTATATTAGGTTGTTGTTGTTGTTGTTGTTGTTGTTTAGACTATGTATAATCAAACTCTCAAAATCTTATTTTTTAAACAACATACTCCCTCTGTTCTAATTTATGTGAACCTGTTTGACTGGATGCGAAATTTAAGAATAAAAGAATGACTTTTGGAATTTGTGGTCATAAACACTTCAAAGAGGGGCCCAGAGTATTTGTATGGTCATAAAAGTTTCTTATTAATAATAGAATTGTAAGTTTAAGCTAAATTGTTTTCAAATTTAGAAAAGTATTATTCTTTTTTAAATGAACAAAAAAGGAAATAGATTCACGTAAACTGAAACGGAGAGAGTACAAAATTATAATGAGGAAGCGGGATGGTGAGTATTTGTGAAGGGAAGAAGAAGTAAGGGATAAATGTGGGATCTGAATGTTTCAGCAATTTGTGAAGTCAAATTGCAATGAGACTGACTTACCTTTTCTCCAAAGATAATCAGTCGAGATTAAAGATGACAACAATGATGATTTGCTGATGCAACAACTTTTTGCAGTGAAAAGGAATTGGTGGGCAGTTAATGTCACCAAAACTGTAGGACAATCTTGCCCCACCAGTTTCACCAAAATTAATCTAACGCCCATTTGATTTCCTTCAATAAAATTTCCAAGCGTTGGGTTGCCGAGAAAGAACACCGTTTGATTGACATACCTACCGTCACCAAAATAAAAGCACAACCAAGTGATTGAAATACCAAACCCTTGAGGCGAATCAGGGGAAGGTTAAATAATATAGTAGTTACTACTCCCAGTCACTTTTTAGTCTTTGGCACGCCCCTTGAAAAAATACACTTCCAGAAAAAAAAAGAAAAAAAAAAAAAGACAGTATTCACTAATGAATTGTTACCTATTATCTGTAATAGAGCTACGTCTAAAAAATATTGATAACGTGTTTCACTTTTACAAATTTCTTAACAATAATATGTTGGTTGTAAACTCAATTTCTTGATTTGGTTAGATGAGAATAAAGGTCATGGGTTCAATAGATTGTATTATTAAAAAATAAAATTTTAATATTTAAATATGTAGTTTTTATTTTCTAAGTCAAAAGGTAATTGTTGGGTCACTTTATTGTTCCGAAACAAATAATAAAAGTGGCTTTGATAGGTCCCATTTGGCCATGAGTTTTGTCAAAATAAATTTATAATTTATTTTCAAAACTCATGTTTGGCCATAAATTTTGCCCACATTTTGGCAAAATCCCAAATCCTAAACCTCAAATCCCAAAATCACCTCAATTGCTGATTTTGGACCAAAATCCCAAAACTTGGGAATTATATAGTACATGTTTTTCCAAAATAAAGTTTGGAAATATGTTTTGAAAACGTATATTCAAACACATTTTCATCTTCAAACCAAATTTTACCCAAATCAGATTTTTCAAAATAAATTTGAAATCTATGACTAAACGCTAGCCTGTAAGTTAGGTAATCATTCAAGGAATTAACTCTACCATGGAGGCCCTTAACATTTGGATAATCTTCATACTCGACTTTCATAGTACTGCACATACATGATATAACGATATTATAATAAACAATAAACAAAATATGATTGCAAAAATAAATAATACAGAAAAATCCTTATTTAAAATATAATACAATATACTCGATGTGGACGATATTCAAATACGAATTAACCAAAAGATTTATCCAAATATGCTATTGCAAAAGGCATTTAAAGGAGAAAACCCACAAAAAAAAAACGTATTATAATAAACAATAAACTGAATAAGATTGCAAAGATAACTAATAAAGAAAATTCCTAATTAAAGTATAAAACAGTATACTTGACATGGAGGATGTTTAAATACAAAAAATAACATCTATATCTATACTATATTAAAAGCACGAAAGACCTTTAGTGACAAATCGTTCGGTTTTGTTATCCTTTAAAAATATATTTTATATTGGATAAAATTATATAAAAAAAAATTTCTTTAAAAAGTTCTAATTCAACAAAAAAAATCAATTATAATTTAGTGTATGATATCTTCTCCTAACAAGGATACAATATATTAAGACATGCAAAAAAGTAGGAGGAAAGTTTTTTGTTGGTTTCCAACAAGGAAACTGCAGGCTTCTGTGTGATATTTTATCATTGTCCTTGTTTAATCCTAAAGACCAATTTTGGCTTTATCACTATTTTCATATGATTTATTTGTTGTTTTAAAATTTTAAAATCACTCTTAGAAGATTGGTTGTTAAATTCGTTAAATTCACTACGGCATTAGGTTTTAAAATAGTAATTATTGTTGTAAAAAAATAGTAATCATTAATTTGTGATAACAAATTAATTATCATAATTTAATTTATAAAAATACCTAAATTACCTCGATGCATATGTTAAAACAAATAGATGGTAGGACTTTTACTTTTTGGTAAAAAAGAAACTAATATAATTACTAAGAAAGTTTCTTACATAATTTAACTTTACAAAACAAGAATTAGTTACAAAATTATCTTGTAGCTAATAGAATTTTTTTATAATATATAACTGAGTGTGTCATTAAGTAAGATTAGCGATGAATTTTATTATTTAACTATATAATTTATCTATCGCTAACTTGTTTTCTCTTTCTCTTTGTAGTTAATTTGTCTTAGAATATATGGTACCTAGACGACTATTTTGATACAAAATTATTATAAAAGAATGAGATACATAATAACACTAAACTTTTAAGATTATCATGGTTGTTGTCATGCTTAGATAGGCCATCGGCTATTTATTTTTTGGCTAAGTAAACTTAATACTTGTCATATTCAAGAGCTTATATTTCTAAAATCTTATTTTTAAGGGCTTATATTTTTTTATAGTTTTATATGCATCGATAGAAGATACACGCGCATCGCGTATATCCTAGCACGAACTCCCTTAGTTAAATGTCGTTCATCTTTTTTACTCTTTAAAAATAGATTTTATATTGATTATAATTGTAATTAACTATTCTACTAATATTTAGGACCTTAAAATCAACTAAATTTTGGTCATTAAATCTTCCTTTATTCGAACTACATATATAGAAACTCCTAAATTTTAGTAATGTAAAACCAAATAAAAATTTACTTATAAATCCTTTCTTAAAATAAATTGTGTAAAGTAATTATGAATTTTTCTTATGTATATTAGAAAAGAATGTATATAAATGCGTTAAAAATCTACTAATAAAATGTTAGATCTAATATTAAGTCTACAAATATTAAAGATTACTAATAATATGTAAGACAAACTTACAACATACTAGGTGGGGTATGAAAATACATATAAATAAGTTTAACACGACGTGCTTACGTTTTGAAAATAATAAGGAGTCGTTTGGTTGGAATATAAGTTATACCGGTATAAGTTATACCGGTATAAGTTATAATGGGATAAGTTATGCTGGGATTGTTGTTTATTCATTGTTTGGTATGTTGTATTAAGAATGACAATTGAATAATTTATAAGAGGAAGGTATAAGTTATATCGGTGCTAATTACCCCACCATCTGTGAGGTATAAGTTATACCGGTATTAAAATTAACACCGGTATAACTTATACCTGATTTGCTAACCAAACAGAGTATTAAGGTGGTATTAATTCTTATACCACCCTTATACCTCATACCAAACGACCCCTAATAGTATTTTAATTTAAAGTAGTAAGTATTATAATGTACTTTAAGTTAATTATTTGAATAAGTTGAATACATATTGTAAATTTATACACATATTAAATCACAAATTCAATTACAGTACTCGAAAAGTAAAACATAGATAAAATAGAATTATTTATTGAAATTAACGGAAATAAATTAGATACATTGATTCATAAGTAATTTAAGGTAGTAGTTAAAAGAACTAAAAGGAAACATAGACAGCGAAAGTATAAATTGATTGTCCTTACTGAATTAGCTATACATAAAAATATTGAATTAGCTACACATAATCAATATTTTTTGTTAAAATAAATTACAAATTTATTTTAATTCTAAAATAATGTCATATAATTTTTTAAAAACTTTATACTCATTTAGATAAGTTACACGTACAAGACATATCATAAAATTAGTATATATAATAGCAGGAATTAATAAAAGACATAGTAACCTGCAGATAGTGGGAGGGAAAATCTAAATCCCATAACAACTGAGCTGCAAATTCATACTATGCTAACGGCATTCATTTTATTATATAAGAATATTGTTATACAGTTAATAAAATGTGATCCTGGAATAGTTGAAAAAATCTAAACCTCCTTAACCACTGACTACTGAGTTGCGCATACATTTTGTGCTAAGTGGTTTCATTTTATTTTATATATCTAATAATAATTAAAAAATCTTATATACACAATATAATTTTTCGACGAAATGGGTACAGATAAACCATTACAAATACTGGGATTAATAACTGGCTATTTGGCTAAGCTTCTTGGAAACTAAAAGTTCTTTTTTCTTTTGTTGGAAATTGAGTTGTTTGGCCAATAGAGGGGAAAACACTTTTTAGCAACAACTTATAAGCAGTTTTCTTCGGTTAGGAAGAAGCAATAAAATTTTGCTTTTTCAGATTAGCAGAAACGAAAAATTAATTCCTTTTAGATAAAAGTATCCTTATCATAAATTTATATTTACCGGACTATCCCTCATTAATTTAACACATTTATGTTTCAATCCAATACAATTCCTTTTTCCTTTTTCTATTTTTTTTCTACCACGCCTTACTCTTTTCCTTTAGACTCTCTCTCATCTGTTTCTTGTCTTCCTTTTTTAGATCTTCTTCACTTAATTATTGTTTTAGTTTGATCTGTACAAAAAGAATTTGATAAGTGCCATATTTCTTTAACATTATAGGTTTTTATATTTTGACTTTATTCAAAAAATTTATTAACATTATTTAAACTTTTCATAATGTCATATATATATATATATATAAATATAATTGGGTTAGTTGTTGGACTTTAAGCCATTGGGCTTTAAAGACTAGAAGTGTGAATTGGAAATTGGTGGGAAATGAAAAATTCGAATCAAGTAACCTTTGTCAAATAAACTTTGTCCCTCATTGGTGAGGGACAACTACATTTTGTGCGTGTAAATATAGGATCACTTTTAAGCTCTTAAAGGAGTTGAAGAGAATGAAGTCTCGCGTCGTCGTCGTCGTCGTCGTCGTCGCTCGGTTTGGCTTCGGATTTAGATTTGAAATTGTCAAATTATCGATGAGATTAATTTTTTTGACAAAGTTTATTTAATTAATCATTTAAGAATTAATTAAGTGTCAGTCAGTTCATTAACGGAATTAACTGGAATCCAAAACATTGGTTTTCCCTTTTGAACAGACACCTTTTCCGACAATTGCATATAAATTCTGAGGCATGGCTTCTTTTTCACACACTGATAAATACTGAACTTCCTTCCTTCTGAAACTCTTGCATTCTACTTTGCAGTTTCTCTTTCAAATTCGTAAGTGTGATTTTGCTCCGGTCTTTGAGTTCGTTGGTATCCTGCTAGGGGTGTGCATTCGATTTATCGATTCGATTTTGACTCTTATCGATAATTACTTATCGATTATCGATTTGTACATATGCTTATCGTTATCGTTTCAATAAGCTTTTGATTTTTTCGATTTCGATTTATTAATTTTTAGGGCTTATCGATTTGGTTATCGATTACACCAATAAAAAAATTTGCGGGATTCCACGGAAAGTATATCGCTATAAACATGCCTAACTAACATGGACAAAAAGAAGCTAAAATAAGACGAACACCGTTTATAACATAAAAATTGTGTCAATAGACATATGCAACGAAACTAAAGCAAGGGATCAAATATATGCCACCAACACTCCAACGGTATTAAAAAAAATAAAAATACATCATCACTGCTAATTCTATTTTTCACTAATTTGAACTTCATTCCCTTCAGCTTTAAATATGATCATTCCTTAAATGTGGTAGATGAAATAATTAGGGGTGTGCATTCGATTTATCGATTTGATTTTGACCCTTATCGATAATTACTTATCGATTATCGATTTGTACATATGTTTATCGTTATCGTTTCAATAAGGTTTCGATTTTTTCGATTTCGTTTATCGATAACCGTTAACAAATAATCGATTCGATTTATCGATAAACCTATTCGAATGCACACCCCTATATCCTGCAGTTTGTATTGCCACTGTTGCAGGAAGGTTTATTCCGTTTCATCCTAGGAGGATTTAATCCATTACCTTGTCAACTTGTGAGGGGGTTAAAATTCCTTAACAGAGTAGCGACAACATTAATTACTTAAGTCCAATAAATATTGACTAGGCTAGCCCATTTAATTAGGCTACAAATAATGAGCCCACTTCATTAGGCCCAATATGTCATATTCCTAGAGGCCCACTTTGATGCCACGTGTCAAATGACGTGGCACGCCAAATCAAACAGGGCCAATAGGATTGTGCCACGTGTCAAAACGACAAGGCATGCCAAGTCACATTAAAAGGCCAATGAAACTGCGCCATGTCTGCAAGTGACATGTTCTAGACAATCCAATGCGGCCTTGTCGCACTTCAATTTGATTGCTCGGAAAGAGTTTGTTCTTATCATAACTCTTCCCTCCCACAGCTATAAATATGGGTCTTCATAATCCAGAAATACCACCAGAAGTTATAACAAGAAGCAAAAGAGAGCTTGTGGATCAAACGCCGCAAATTTCTCTGCAAGTTTCAAGCTTCAAGAAATCAAGTTAAAGTTCAGGAACGAAGAACAAATTATGATTCAAGGAGTATGAGTTCAAATCAAAGTTCGTGCTAGTTAAATTCAATACCATCGTTCGTGGCAACAACTAGATATTTAAGATCAAGCTTAAAGGCCCTTGAATTTATCTTCTGTTGGAAAGAAGAATCAGAGAATTCATGGAGATTGTACACTTAAATTATTTGAAATAAAATATTATGATATTTTTCGATTTTGATTTTATTTTCTCGACACAATTTTATTGTCTACATTCCTGTTCTATGTTTTAATAATTGATTACTTGTCACATTGACTGTAGTGCTATTAACATGTATTTGTAATTTATGAAATAAGTTTATAATTTCTATTAAATGACGAAGTTTAGTATATTTAAATCACCAGCTTAAGCAAGTCATATTATGATATATACTAATATTATTATTATTATTATTATTATTATTATTATTATTTTAACTATATTTTATTTTGATTCAAAATCTTAATATGCATTTTTCATTTTAATTAAATTAAAGCAAAAAAAAAATTAATTAAAGTTTTTCCTAATAGATGCCTTAAAGTCATTTCTTTGTTTAATTAATTAGAATTTTTAATGAACCTTGATACTTGCCCCCTTTATGTAATGTGATATTCAAAAGCACTTTTTGAAAATATTAGTCAAATACAATCTGCTAATACCGAAAGAAGTAATTCTCAAACGAATTGGCCAGACACAAATTATTTTTCTTCAAAAGTATTTTTTTTTTAAAAAGTTATTTTGACAAAAGTGCTTCTTAAAAGGCCCTTAAACTTGCAGTAATTTTTTATTTAGACACTTTAACTAAAGGTATAACCTATTGAGCACTTTATCTGTGTATAAATTATACCTATTAAACACATTCCTGAAGGGAAAAAAAAAATTCTGAGCGAAAAACATCTGAGAAAAAAAATTGATTTTGATTAATAGATCGAAAAAGAAGAAAATAACCATATCTGCAAATCTACGTTAACTCTAAGCGCTTAATTGACACTTTTATTTATTTATTTATTAAGATTAAGTATTCTGGGAGAAACACATAAAAAATCTTGACAACTTTAGAAGGTTACATACGTATTTCAGGTTAGTAATTTTATGTTGGAGATTGGGCACTAATCAGGATTCAATTTTCAAATCCACCTTACTTTGCGCTTAGCTTCGGCTCGTTCTTCAATCTTTTGTGTTAATAATTTTACTTATTATAGATTATTTTTTTTGGAAAATTCACAGAGAATTTGTTTAATTATATTATATTTCAGCTGATTTAATATTGTAATAACTTAACAATGGCATTCGTTAGAGCTAATTCTTCAAATTATGGATTTTTTAGTCATCTGATATCCGTGAGGATCATATTCTGTTCCCTATTTTTAAGGGATAATAATGGCTCTCTACTTATCATAATGTGGCTTGAAATTTGAATCCTGACGTATAATATGAAACTGAGGCACTTACAACAATGTAATATTCCACTTCTCTTTGTTTGACTCAAAAGTTACCGAGCAAATCAATCGAAATAAATCAAGGGTAAATCGTAATCGAATATAATAAGACCTTGGAATATATGACGCGTTTTTTCGTTTTCGATCTCAGCAGATTGAAAAATAAAGAATATGGTTTAGAGAGAGAGATAGATAGATAATAGTTTCTCCCTCCCCC
>MU667615.1:68835-89234 GCA_026770625.1 Nicotiana glauca
CCCCCCCCCATTACAATGTCTGGGGTCCCTTTTATATATCAAGGGACCCTCCTCGAAATACTAAATATACGCGAACTGAATATATGCCCTCGACTGGACGACGGGGCCTAAGGTGTCACTTGTTCCGCCATCCCTGGGTCGTACCCCTTTTCTTTGTACGTGCACGCCTGACGGTCATCTATGCCAACGTAGGGACGTAGCGGGTTAAATTTGACCCCATACAATTAGTCCCTCCGCTCGTCGGGGTCGCATCGAGATGCGTCCTCGATGGGCGGATCCTTGAACTTCGTTCGGGGAGAATTTGACCTGGTTCAAAGGCGGTAACGTAATTGGTGGGAGATAATATTTGAGATTGTCGAGAAGCTGACGCGCAATCCCTTTGTTCAAGTGACGTCAGCATACGCATGCGTCATCCTTACGCGTGTTCCCGAGGCAACACAGAAAGCCATTCTGACGTTTTGGTTTTCCACGCCCGTTTTAAATATGCCACTTCGATTTTAACGCCACCTTATCCTATAAATAGGGGAAGGGTTTAACTTGATGCAACTTTTGATCATCTGCAAGCACCTTTCCTTTACTTTCGGAATAAACACCTTCTTTCACCGGAACTCCATCATATCTCAGAGACCTTCCTTCCCGTTGTGTCATACACTATTCCCTGAACAGAAATCATGGCTAAATCCCGGCGGGATAACCCGAGGGCTGCTGGTGCCACTCCTTCAGATATACCGCCTCCCTCTGGCGGTGACTAGGGAGAAGGGGAAGAGGACCTCTCCCTCTCACTGTGGATAATGTGCTGCCAAAGCAACTTTTAACCCGGAATGACTTCAACAAGGATTCTCCCGTGCCACCTTCAGAGCGTTCTGAGTTAAAGCAAGATCATTTGGAAGATCTTCGTGCATTGCACGGCATACCGCTTATGTAGAGATGGTTCCGGTGGGAACTGATTATGCAAACGTCCATAGACCGGGGTATTGCACATTCTATGAGTACCCGTTTTTAATTGGTTACGATCTCCCTATCTTTCCTTTAGCGGAGGAACTCTATCATTTTTACAACGTGTGCCCGTCTCAGCTTACTTCGTATACCTTGAAGGTATGTCGGATGTTGTCTACGTACTCCGAGCTAGCTGGGTGCGAGGTCTCCGTCCACCATCTTTTGCAGCTATTCAGCGCTGGCTACCTAAGGGGCACCATGCTACATTTGAGGAGCCGTGGTGCGAAGGGATTGGTGGTCAGGACCAATGACCGACCCAGTCGCAGGTACTGGTGCAGATATTTCTTCATTAAGATGGAGCACCTGGTATCCAACCCTGTCGAATTCCCAGAGAAGTGGAATTCGAAACGTAAGCGTTTCCATTCATTGAATTCTTTACCATACGTTGTTGCGACATTTCTGATTATATTAATATTATCTTTTGTTTGTAGCGAGGGCTCACCCACCTAGATTCATCAATGGCATTAGGCAATGGTAGCCGATTTGCTACCTTATGCGGAAGAGACCTGCACATGGTCCGCATTTCTTTAGCGTCATGGCCCCGCAGGCCCTTCAGGTAGTTTCTTGACTTTAGTTGGCGGGTTTTACAAGTTTCATCGACTGAGTCATATGTGTCGACAGGTCGAGGCGTTCCCAAGAAGAGGGCGGCAGTATCTACCTCCGTACGGTCGGGCGCGGCCTCGGATACCCAAGAGCTATTTTGTGCATCCGTCCGAAAGGGTATCTCTGTAGTTCCTTTGCGAGGAGTCGCGCCTGTGGCGGCGGTTGCATGAGAAACGATGCCATCAGTACCGACTTTACAATCTACGGACGAGTCTTTTAAAGGCGAGGAGTCGGTGGAGAGAAAAAGGCGAAGGCTTGAGACAGGCAAGGCGGTGGCTACTGAAGATGAAAGGAGTAGCGTGCCTCGCCAAACTCCTAGACCCCTTTTTATGGCCGACGCTATTCGTGCCGGGAGGCCGGCCTATCAAGGGAGTACCGCTGTCGGTACTAGCTTGATTCGTGCTGTCGTGGGTGGCTCAGCGACCATTGTTGATGGAGTTGGTGGGGCTACCGAGAGATTGGATTTCAAGATTGCCCAGGGAGATGTGGATGAGTTTGTGAGCGGACTCACACACGTGGAGATGATGGTGAACGGGTTCGACCGCCGAATCGTTATTTTAAGGGCTTACAACTTGTTACTGCACAGCGAAATGCGGCATTGGAGCTCGCCTTGTTGTGTGCCGCCCCTGAACATGAAACGCTAAAAACCGTCAGCAATGTGGAGCTATCTCAAAGGGTCGTCGGCATGACTCTACAGGTAACCTTTTATTTTTGCGTGTCGTGAGGTCGGTTTTGATGTTTACTAATTCTTGTCTTTCCCATCAGACCCTTGTTTTGGAGACGGAGCGGAGGCGCCGTGAGCAAAAAAAGGCGACCATATTCAATAAGATGGTGAAGAGGTACCAGCGGTACCGCTCCAAGCATCAGGCGGAGACAGATCTTTTCTAGCAGGATCCTAAGTTTCAGGTGTTTCGGGAGGGTCTTAAGCAAAAGGAAGCGCAATTGGAACGTAGAGTAGTGGAATTGGAGCAGACGGACACAGAGCTGATGAGGGCCGTGGCCCGTAATATTGAGTTGGAATCACTCCTCAAGTCGAGGGGTGAAGAGCTAGAGCTTAGTCGGGGGGTGGCGGCGGAGAATGCCGATCTACAACGTAGGGTAGTGGAATTGACTGCCGAACTCGAAGCCAAGAAGGCAGAGGTTGGTGTTCTTAGGCAGATTGCCCAGGCAAGGTCTGAGGATGCGGTTCGGCCTTCGTAGCTTTCTTCATTTCATCCCCTGTCTGACCGGGATGCGCGCCGTAACGCGTATGAGATGTGGGTTTATTTTGAAGCTAAACTGGACGTGTTCTAGGAGCTTTATGCCGTGGGCCGAGCAACAGAGGAGGAGATTCAGATGTTGCAGCTTTAGGCTCGTTCCGCTCGGGAAGCCTGCGGGTATAGTTTTGATTCCCCTGAGTGCGAGGGATATACTTCAGAGGATGTCAACCGGCTAGACTCCGATCCCTGGTATGACGAAACTTAATGCCCCGGGACCGATGGACAGGGCGACGAATAGCCGGGAGGCGACGGGCGGGATGGCGAGCAGCCTTGAGTTGATATATGTTTTGTTTCTCCTTTTTTGGACTGTAATGGGGCCCCTCCGCGGGGTTAAATGTAGATATATTCTTTTGTTGTAATATATGAATTGTACCTTTGCTGTTATTCCTTGCTGGTTATTCTTCATTTTTCGAAACTTCACCTTCGTAGAGGCGATGTTTGTTTGTTTGTAGGAAATTTATCTTGACTTTGAGCGATATCGAAATGATGTAGGCGGTCTTGGGGGTATGACATAACTTCGACTGTCGTCGAAGCATTATTCGTCGTAGTCAACTGGGTCGACGCGTAATGGCGATGGCCTTAGCCATTAGGACACGACTTCGACTGTCGTCGAAGTGTTATCCGTTGTGGTCGAACTGAATCGACGCTTAATGGAGATGGCCTTAGCCATTAGGATATGGCTTCGACTATCGTCTAAGTGTTATCCGCCGTGGTCGAATTGGGTCGACGCTTAATGGCGATGGCCTTAGCTATTAGGATACGACTTCGACTGTCGTCGAAGTGTTATCCGTGTGGTCGAACTGGGTCAACACTTAATAGAGATGGCCTTAGCCATTAGGATATGGCTTCGACTGTCATCGAAGTGTTATCTGTCGTGGTCGAACTGGGTCGGCGCTTAATGGAGATGGCCTTAGCCATTAGGATATGGCTTCGACTGTCGTCGAAGTGTTATCCGTCGTGGTCGAACTGGGTCGACACTTAATGGAAATGGCCGTCGCCATTAGGATATGGCTTCGACTGTCATTGAAGTGTTATTCGTCGTGGTCGAACTGGGTCGCTTAATGGCAATGGCCTTAGCTATTAGGATATGGCTTCGCCTATCGTTGAAGTGTTATCCGTCGTGGTCGAACTGGTCAACGATTAATGGTGATGGCCTTAGCCATTAGGATATGGCTTCGACTGTCGTCGAAGTGTTATACGTCGTGGTCGAACTCGGTCGACGTTAATGGCGATGGCCTTAGCCATTAGGATATGGCTTTCACTGTCGTCGAAGTGTTATCCATCGTGGTCGAACTGGGTCGACTCTTAATGGCGATGGCCTTATCCATTAGGATATGCTTTAACTCTCGTCGAAGTCTTATCCGTCGTGGTCGAACTGGGTCGATGCTCAATGGCGATGTCCTTAGCCATTAGGATATGGCTTCTACTGTCGTTGAAGTGTTATCCGTCGTGGTTGAACTGGGTCGATGCTTAATGGCGATGGCCTTAGCCATTAGGATATGGTTTCGACTGCCGTCGAAGTGTTATCCGTCATGGTCGAACTGGGTCGACGCTTAATGGCGATGGCCTTAGCCATTAGGATATGGTTTCAACTATCGTCGAAGTGTTATCCGTCGTGGTCGAACTGGGTCGATGCTTAATGGCGATGGCCTTAGCCATTAGGATACGGTGTCGACTGTCGTCGAAGTGTTATCCGTTGTGGTCGAACTAGGTCGACGCTTAATGGCGATGACCTTAGCTAGTGTTGATTTCCACACAGCCTTGGCCGCTTTCACGGATGGAGACAGTGGCCTTAGCCGCTTACACAATGGAGATAATGGTCTTAGCCGCTTACATAATTGGGATAATGGCCTTAGCCGCTTACATAATGGAGATAATGGACTTAGCTGCTTTCATAATGGAGATAATGGCCTTAGCCGCTTACATAATGGAGATAATGGCCTTTGCCGCTTATATAATAGAGATAATGGCCTTAGCCGCTTGCATAATGGAGATAATTCTGTAAAATGCAGAGTTTTGCTCATACTGTGGAGATTTGACTGGTGTAGTCCCTTTATTATATCGGCCCGGAGACCGTATTGACAGGTCGATGTAATAAACTTGCTCTCAGATACCACTAGGTGTTCCTTCCGCCTCCTCGTTAAAAACCTTTTCGAGAAAACCCAATTGGGACAAAACTCGGATAAGGAAAAAGAGTATGACTTCGGGGGACGCCTTTCAGAAGTGGAAGTATTTGAGGTGGGTGACGTTTCAATTATTCTGGAGTGTTTTTCCCTCCATCATTTCTAACTGGAACGCTCTTTTATTCGCTGATGCTGTGATTTTATATGGTCCATCCTAGTTGGTACCCAATTTTCCTTCACTTGGATCCTTTGACGCTAATGTTTTGGCTTTGAGGACATAATCGCCCACTTTGAGTGGCCTTATTTTGGCCTTCTTGTTGTAATACCTTTCAACCTGTTATTTTTGGGTCGTCATTCTTATGTGGGCCATATCCCTTCGTTCTTCAGCCTTGTCTAGGTCCTGAAGTTTGTTCCTGTCATTGTCTGCCCCGCTTGTGTATGAATATCTCAGGCTTGGCTCCCCCCGTTCAAGGGGTATAACTGCGTCAGTTCCGTATACCAAATAATACGGCGTTTCTCCTGTGCTGGATTTGGGTGTTGTTCGATGTGCCCACAACACTTCTGGTAGTAATTCTGGCCAGATCCCTTTAGCTTATTCGAGTTTCTTCTTCAATATGTTCAATATTGTCTTGTTGGAGGACTCGGCTTAGCCGTTGGTGGCGGGATGATATGGAGTGGAGAGTATCCGCTTAATGTGCCATTTCTCGAAGAACTCAATTATCTTTTTACGAATGAACTTGGGTCCATTGTCGCAGCTGATTTCTTTGGGGATGCCAAAGCGGCGTATGATGTTTTTCCATATAAAGGTGATGGCTTCCTGCTCGCGTATCTGTGCATACGCACCAGCTTCTACCCACTTGGAAAAGTAATCAGTCAAAACTAGAAGAAATCATACCTTTCCTCGTCTCGCTGGTAGGGGACCGATTATATCCATTCCCCACTTGATGAAGGGCCAAGGAGAGGTGGCTGAGTGGAGAAGCTCTCCTGGTCGGTGTATCATGGGGGCGTACTTTTGGCACTACTCGCACCTACGGACGTATTCTGCTGCCTCTTTTTTCATAGTGGCTAGTAATAACCGTCTCGGATGAGGCAGCAGACGAGGGCGTGATTACCTGTATGAGCACCACAATGGCCTTCGTGCACCTTTTCTAATAATTGTCTCGTTTGGTGCGGCCCAAGCACTTAGCGAGGGGTCCGCCAAATGTCCTTTTGTAGAGATCATTCTCTACCAGGCTGTATCGGGCGACTTGCATGCGAAGTTTTTTGGCTTTTTTCTTGTCACGTGGGAGTGTCCCATCCTGTAGATAGGATACAAACTGGTTGCGCCAGTCCCAAGTAAGATTTAAAGAAATTTCCTCAACGTGATCAATGGCCGAATGGAGTAGCGTGACAACGCGTTCCTTGCTGATATTCTTGGTGGCCGCGACTAGTTTTGCTAAGCCATCTGCTTCGATATTTTTTGCCCTAGGTATTTTTTCAAAGCAGCACTCATCGAATTCGATCATCAGCTTGTGGATTTTCGATTGGTATTTTTGCAGCCTCTGTTCTTTGATTTGGTAAGTCCGGGTGACTTGGTTTACTACGAGTTGGGAGTCGCAGTGGAGGATGAGTCGTCGGGCCCTGTATTTGATGGCTAACTTCATACCTGCAATCACAGCCTCATACTCGAACTCATTGTTAGTCATCTCGGGGCATCGTATGGACTGATAAATTATTTCACCCGTGGGGACTTCGAGGATTAGTCCCAGTCCCGATCCCGAGGCATAAGCGGCACTGTCGGTGTAGAGAGTCTAGAGGTCGGCATTGGGGGAAGCGCGAATGGCCTCCAATTTTGCCTCTGGCAGTATCTTTGCGTTGAAGTCGGCAATAAAGTCGGCAAGTACCTGTGACTTGATGGCGGTTTTTGGATGGTAGGATATGTCGTGCTCGTTGAGCTCTATGGACCACCTAGCGAGCCTACCTAAAAGTTCAGGCTTGTGTAGGATGCTTCTCAAGGGGAAGGTCGTTATCACCTTTATGGGGTGGCACTGGAAATAGGTCCTGAGCTTTCATGAAGCTACGACCAGCGCGAGAGCCAACTTCTCGAGGTGTGGATAGTGTGTTTCAGCATCCATTTGCTAATATAGTAAATAGGAAATTACATACCTTTATTTTCGCGGACCAAGACTGCGCTGACAGCAACTTCGGTCACAGCCAGATATACCAGCAGGCACTCGCCAGGGTTTGCTTTGACCAGTAATGGTGGCGACGATAAGTAAGCTTTCAATTTCCTCAGGGCCTCGATACATTCTTCGTTCCATTGTAACCCATGATCCTTTGTCAGTACATTGAAGAACTTATGGCATTTGTCGGAGGACCATGAGATAAAACTTGATAGGGCGGCTATTAGCCCCATTAATTTCTGTACCTACTTCTTGCAATTCAAAGTTTTTGGTATTACGTCTATTGCCTTGATCTGGTCTGAGTTGACTTCGATACCTCGCTGTGATACGAGGAAGCCCAGGAATTTCCCCGAGGCCAC
Organism: Nicotiana glauca; assembly: GCA_026770625.1. Taxonomy (NCBI): domain Eukaryota; kingdom Viridiplantae; phylum Streptophyta; class Magnoliopsida; order Solanales; family Solanaceae; genus Nicotiana; species Nicotiana glauca. The sequence continues at coordinate 76,338 of MU667615.1, forward strand.
GCCGAAGGCGCACTTTTTAGGGTTTAGCTTCATCCCGTATTGTCTCAATATCTCAAAGGATTCTTTCAAATGATCGATGTGATCCTTTTTCTTTGTCGACTTTACTAGCATATCGTCAATGTAAACTTCCATGGTCTTGCCGAGTTGTTCCTTGAACATTTTGGTGACCAACCTCTGATATGTTGCCCCTGTGTTTTTGAGCCAGAATGGCATCACCTTATAGCATTACGTCCCTTGATGAGTGATGAAAATTGTCTTTTCTTGATCTTCTTCGGCCATCATGATTTGGTTGTAGCCGGAGTAGGCATCTAAGAAACTTAGCAGTTAGTGCCCGGCGGTGGCATCTATCAGCTGGTCAATATGGGGTAATGGGAATGAGTCCTTTGGGCATGCCTTGTTCAAGTCGATGAAATCCACGCACATTCTCCATTTCCCATTTTTCTTTTTGACCATGATGACATAAGCGACCTATTGCGGGTACCTCGATTCTCTGATGGAACCGTTGGCTAATAATTTGTCCACCTCTTCGCTGATGGCCTCGTTGATTGCAGCGCTGAACTTCCTCCTCATCTACCATACAGGCGGGTATAGTAGGTTGACGTTCAACTTGTGAGTGGCGATGTCTCTCAGGATTCCCGGCATATCTGAATGGGAGAAAGCAAACAAATCTGTATGGTTAGTTAAAATTTGGTGGTACTTACTTGGGTCGCAGAGACTATGCCCAATGTAGGCGTTCTTTGAGCTGTCGACGTCGTCCAATTGGACCGGGTCGAGGTCTTCGACCGTTGCTTTGCATGCTTCAACGATTTCTGGGTCTTTGATGGCTTCCGCTGTCGGGTTGGCTTTAATCCCCCGACACGGCTGATTGTTATACTTCTGCACTTGCTCATTTCAGCTGTTTGGTGTTTGTGCAGTCTTGGGCTATCCGGTAGCATTCTTGAGCGGTGCGTGGCTCGCCTCGGATGCTGAATACTCCCCATGGGGTAGGGAATTTGATCACCTAGTAGAAGCTTGAGGGGACTTCCCGCATGGCGTGTATCCAGGGGCGCCCTATGATGGCGTTGTAAGCCGTTTCCTGGTTCATCACATGGAATGTGGTTTCCAATGTAACTCCCCCTGCTAATACTGGCAATGATATCTCTCCGGAGGTCCGCTCCACCGTATTATTAAAACCTATTAATGTTATGTAATGCGGTATTATCTTATCTTCAAGTCTCATCTGCATGAGGACTCTTAGATGGATAATACAGGCGCCACTTCCGTCGTCTAGCATAATTCTCTTAAAATCAGTATCGGCAATACGCAAAGTTATAACTAAAGCATCGTAATGAGGAAAGGATAAACTGTCGGTATCAGACTTATCGAAGGTGATACTGTCTTCGAAGTCGTCATACCGTTCATGGGCGATCGTGCGTTTCAGCTTGTGGGTGGTGGTGAACTTTACGTGGTTGATTGCGGAGTCGTCGCCGCCACCGACGATCATATTTATGATATGTGCTAGGGAAGGTGGCTTTGGTGGTCCTGGGGGTTGATCTCGTCCTCTGGCGAAGTTTTTCTTTCCCTTATCGCTAAGCAGCTCTTTCAGGTATCCTTGGTTTAGCATCCTGAACACCTCTTGTCGCAGACCTATACAATTTTTGGTCTTGTGTCCCCTTGCTTGATGGAACTCGTACAGGACATTCGACCTCATTGTGCTAGGATCTGATTTCATTTTCTGCGGACACTGCACCTTTATGCCCAGATTCTCCAGCGCGTACACTAGTTCTGAAGGGGACACGCAAAAGTTATGGGCAGATAATAAATGAGGCATACCTCTTTCGTTCTGGAGTGGGACGACGTGTCGTTGTACTACATCCGAGTGCCTTGGAGGGGGCAGATTGGAGGTCCTGATGTAAGGCTGATGCCTTTCTTTGTTGAAGCGTGAGGGTTGTTCCCGTCGCCCGTCATGGCGTCGATCTCTTCTTGATGCTGGCTGTATCGTCGTTAGCCATTGGGTTGGCCCATTGAGATCGTCTTCATCTGCTCTTACTTTGGCACAGTAGGCGTTGTGTATCTCTTCCCATGTGATGGGGGGATATTTTATAAGTCGGCTCAACAACTTTTTGGTAGCTCTTGAACCATCTCTGTTTAATCCATTTTGGAAAACTGCTACCGCTATGCCTTCCGATATGTTTGGCAAACTCATTCTTACCCTGTTGAACCTGGCCAAGAAGCCTCTGAGCCCCTCACCTGTTATTTGCCTGATGGCGAAGATATCGTTGACCCTAGCTTCGGCTTTCTTTTCTCCTGCGTGGGCGGTGGCGAACTTGTCCGCCATTTCCTCGAACCTCGATATTGACCTAGCTGGTAGTTGAGAATACCATGTCAAAGCCCCTCCTGTCAGCATTTCTCCAAACCTTTCCAGCAGTACGGATGGCACTTGTTCCTTAGACAAATCGTTGCCCTTTACAACGGCCACGTAATGAATCAGATGATCTTCGGGATCTGTGGATACGTCATATATTCTTAAGTATGGTGGCATCTTGAAGGTTTTTGGGATTGGGTGAGGGGCAGCCTCCTCACTGTACGGTTGTTCAACGAACCGTCCTACGTCGCACTTTGGCAGTAGCTTAGGGGCGCCAGGAATTTTATCTACTCTTTCTTGGTGCTCCTTCATTTGGTCACGGAGCGCTTTGTTTTCACTCTCCATCTCCTCCATTTTCTTGAGGATGGTTGCAAGTGCACCATCGCTGGCACTGGTATCAACATGAGTGTTGCTGGTATCAACAGTAGTGACGTCTGCTGCCGGTGAGTCCCTGGTGTTGCCTTGAGCCGATTTCTCGAGCAAACTGCTTAGAGTGTTTGTCAACCACTCTTCCAGTAGCTTCTTGACTACCGGGGGTATTTCTTTGGCGGCAGATGTAGAAGCCCCTTTCTCGTGCAGAATCGTTAAGTCTTCAAGTGAAAATGTGAGATCTCCTCGTTTGGTGCACTACCAGGTGTTGTGCCTATGATGTTTTCTCTACCGGCCTCGCTAAGAGGGCCTATGAGGTTGGTTTCTACATCTGCTATTGTTTTCATCCATGCTTATCTTTCTGCCATCGTTCGGTTTCTAAGGAGTACGAAGAACAGTGACCGTTATTTTTTTTTGATATCCTAGGTATGAACTATGATTTCGATTGTCGAAATCCCCACAGACGACGCCAAATTGTTTGACTCAAAAGTTACCAAATACTTTCCGAGCAAATCAATCGAAATAAATCAAGGGTAAATCGTAATCGAATATAATAAGACCTTGGGATATATGACGTATTTTTTTGTTTTCGATCTCAGCAGATTGAAAGATAAAGAATGTGGTTTTTATAGAGAGAGAGAGAGATAGATAGATAATAGTTTTTCCCCCTTTTCATTACAATGTCTGGGGTCCCTTTTATATATAAGGACCCTCCTCGAAATACTAAGTATACACGAACTGAATACATGCCCTCGACAGGACGACGGGGCCTAAGGTGCCGCTTGTTTCGCCATCCCTGGGTCGTACCCTCTTTCTTAGTACGTGCACGCCTGACGGTCATCTATGCCGACGTAGGGACGTAGCAGGTTAAATTTGACCCCATACACTCTTCCCTCTCCCTAAATAGCAATAAATAAAAGGAATATTAACTCTTCTAGGCTTGAGTCACTATTTTATATGGTTTAAAAGTGTATTTCGAAGTAAATAGTATTTTTTTTTTATATTCATAAATCTTTTGGTTTCACAATTTTTGTCCAAATAAAGTCATTCTATAAACAACATTTCAACTTCCAAAACTTTTTTATTTTATTTTTCAACTTCAATTATTATTATTTTCAACTCAACAGGATTACTTCAAAATGCCAATTATATTTAATACCAATATTATTTTTTTGGCCTCATTTAATGCCTAGTTGTACCATGGCGTTATTTCATGTCAAATTTTGAATTGCGAACCTCCCACCGTATCCTCTGACCTGATTTTCCCAAACCCAAAATCCCATCTACTCGATCAGCGAAACGAAATCTAATTCAAATTGCTTTGTACATTGACCAGATATTTAACTCTTTCTTTTCCAATTTGACTACTCCACTCTTTGCAAATCAAGATTTTTCATTTTCTCATTTTGTATCTCTCAGACTAAAGACGTTGCTTCCACGATCTCAGCTGCTATATTAATATTTATGTATATAAAAAAGGAGTCAGCAGAGAAAAGGTGGGATTTTTCTATATTTGTTTAAAGCTTTTTTCTTTTCTTGAGCTACTGTTAAGAAACCGAAAAGACAACCCGATTATGAATTATTCCATGGGTTCTGATATGGGTTTGCTAATAATATCGGTTGCCTTTTATATATGAAATATTTTTAACCGAGGCTTGTATCTATTTGTTTCATTCTACATTAATTGTTTTGTGTAATTCTGTTCCCAACTCCCCTCCCTTATTACCTGCTGATTGATTGGAATTCACGAGAGAGCAAAAACACCAGGTATCTTTTTATTTTTTCACTTCTAATTTAGTTATTTCATCACTACTTTTTTTACAAAATGTATATTCTTTATGTATATATGTGTATTACATGCATATAATATACATATTGTATACACTTTTGGGCTAGCAAATACAGTTTCTGCCAATTTTGTTTTTTGCCCAACTTTTTTTGTTTTATGTAATCATATACTAGTTCTGCTTTAAAATACAACTTATTTAGCAGTCATGGAATGAAAAGTATTTTTAAGTTTATTCACAGTATAGTACTGAGAAAATGGATCTTTTAGCTGTCTCACAAGAAGGTAATACTTATTTCCTGCTCGAATCAGTAGCTTTGCTTAGATGTTGACCCAAATCAACCAAAAATATTGTCATGTTTACCACTAATAGTTATAGCGAATTATGGACGTATAAAAGGAATATCCAGTTTACCTTCAACAGAATGAACTTGGCTCATAAAATCCTCTAACTATTGCTGACTCAGAATTATTCCAAAATTTTTGTACATTCTTTGTAACTAGGAGTGTCAAACGGGCGGGCCGGGTCGGGTCGAAGCCGGGTAATGACAAAAAGGATCGATTATTCGACCCGACCCATATTTAATACAGATAAAAAATGGGTTAACCGGCTTTTTGTATATGCTTACTTTTGGGAGAATTCTTAGTCTCCCTAACTTGAGGAACCCCCATTTGAGGCTTTACAAATGTAAAAGTTAGGCCCATTGGTTATCCATTTTCTAAATGGATAATATGGTTCTTATCCATATTTGACCCGTTTTTAAAAAGTTCATTATCCAACCCATTTTTTGGTGGATAATATGGGTGGTTAACCGTTTTCTTTGAACCATTTTGCCACCCCTATTTGTAACCCGAGAATGCATACTAGAAACCGTTGATCTCAAAAGAGCATATGGTGGTGTGATCTTGTCCTGTTTTTCGACATCTTCTGCCTGTTTTACAAAATAATGAAAGATGCTTTTGGGAGTTTGAAACTCAAAGGCTTACTATGAACGAAGAGAACTCACTTCATCTGCAACTTTATTGCTATGTTTTACCTTTGGATAGTCCATGGCGACTTTACAACTAATCTAGTAGATATTTTCTTCATGTGGTCTCTTGTTCATGCTTACAGGGTTTTGGAATTTTGAACATCCTATCATATTAGTTGTGCCTGATGATCGAGGATAAGACCAATTTACCAGTGAGCTTAGTACTTCCTGTTAGAAAGGGCTCAGCTGGAAGAAAACCAGATAATATCAGCAGAGGGAAACCAAGAATTTCGACTAACGAGCACAAACTTCTTCCATGCTATCGCAACCCTTTTATGCATTCATCTATTTCGAGAAGGCTATCCACTGGAACTGTAGAGAAAGGTCAAGATATTCTCCCTCATTATCTGAGAGCTTCCGCTGGTTCTTGCCACGACTTGTGTAAATATGGAAGGAAACATTCTTTTGAAGAAGAGTGTAAGTATCCTCTATCAAAAAGAAGTAACAAACCACATGCCGATGAGCCAATAAAACTTACAATGGTGAAACGACCATCTTTGCCTAGGACTCTAGAAGGCGTAGTTGCAAGAAGCAGAAGAAACAGTGATGTTAGTCTTAGAAAAGAGAAGATGGTACCAAAAGCATCTGCAATTAAGTCTTTGAAGCCCCAAGCTTGTTCATCGGCTCCTCTGAAGAACCAAAACAAGATACAGAAAGATGGAACCAACAAATTGAATGCTGAAAAGGTATCTAAGAAAACCATGCATGTTATTAATGTGGAAACTGTTTTAGAGGATGGTAACATCATGTTGTCACTTCAACTACCATCAATTTCATGTCCCGAATCATACTCTCCTTTGTTATCTAATGACGAAGAAAAAGAAGAGGAGATTGACTGCTCGGACACATGTTGTGAAAACAAATGTGTAGTAGGTAAAAATGAGAAGAAGGGCAACACATACACAGGTGTTTCCGAAAATAATGATCCTTCAGTGGTGAAACTGAAGTTCAGGAGGGGGAAGGTAATTGATGGCAATGAAAGATGTAGCAATCCTAACTCAGGAATAGTTGTTTTGAGGCACCAAGATTTGCAGGAGAAGAAAGATGCTCAAGTTTCGCTTAATAATGTGATTGAAGAGACGGCAAGCAGGCTTGTTGAAATCAAGAAGAGCAAGGTTAAAGCTTTGGTTGGTGCTTTTGAAACTGTAATTTCCCTACAGGAGAATAAGCCTTCTGCACTCCATTAACAAACAGAATTTCCTTAACCCCTGTAACTAGAGATACATATACATACAACTAATTTGATGGATGATTATGGGCACTGTTTATTTCTTTACGGCTATTTGGATATTTTCTTCAAGAGCCAATGACTCAGGATGTTCTAGGAAAAGAAAACTGAAGCAAGAGTACCATGTGTTTCCAAAATTGTGGTGTTTGAATGTAATTTCTTCTGAGGTTGGATTCTCAGTTTAACCAAGTAACAAGTATTGACTCATTTTATGAAGGATTTGTCCATGTTATTTGGAATTAATGTGCATTGAAGATGACACAGCATGTAAAAAATAATTGAAAGCAAATTCTTGCAACACATGTGACATCTCTTTTCCAGAGGATACTGTTGACTTCTTGTATAGTCTTGAACATTTCTTACTTCATGAATTAGCTTTTGAGTCTGAGTTAGGACTTAGGTTCAAGGTCTATTTTCTAAACCTCGGGCCAGCTTGTATTGGTTTATGTTGTGCATCTTGTCCTCTACTACAAAGGCGTTTATACGCGCTTTGAACCCCTCTAAGGCACATGTCTCCATAAAACTAACACTAAAATCGTTGCAATATCACAGACATATAATTCCTCCTTTTTTTTGGCAGTCAAAATGAGCTAACAGTGTATACCTTTGGCTCTCTAGTTGTTTCAAGCTTAGCCTACAACCTTAACAACGCTTTGGCCTAAAACGTGGAGTAATTTCTATGTGCTTAACACACCTTAAATTCTTTCTTTCTTCAAATAGTTTGGTTTACATTTATGTGTGTTTAAGGCGTTTCGGTCAAAATCGTACTAGCATTATTATGTGCTAAATACTCTTTCATTTATAAATCCTTATTGATAATTCAATAAACACGACATGTGTTTTTACATAAACTGTTCGTCTCAACTTTATCTCTAATCATGTAACCTATTATAACTTGGCATAGACATTGTTGGTAAGTTTTTTCGTACACCAAAACCCTCGACCCCTCCAAGTGAAAAAGATGACAAAGCCATCAATGTTTGTTACTTTGATAACGAGTTTGCGTTGCCACGGACATCAGTTAGAAAATAAGGAAAATAATTGAACGAAAATCTGCCAAAAAACGCCAAAATCAATCAATCAATCAATATTCCCTTATATTGTTTTAATCAACTGTAAAATACCTTCCGCATCATCACTGATAATTGATCAGGAGGAACTTGAGAACCAAAGGTTAATTGAGTAAATCCCTCAATTTGATTAGTAATACTAACTCGAAAATTCATCATGTAGAAGAGAGCCAAAGCTACACCACTAGAAAAGTTTTTAAAAAAAAAAAAACTACACCTCAATCTTAAACGAGTTAAGAGTATGGATCGGCTATACAATCCTCACTTTTACATTGAAATACAAAACGTTGAAAAAAATGAAATCCCTAAAAATCACATCCCTAGTGTATGCTAAAAAGCATGGAACAGAAGGTCAGTGAGTGGAAACTTGGTAAAAAGAATTTTTTCTGATCGTATCTATAATATCTCTCAATCATACAAAACGTACCAATATGTATAACCTACGTAGTTACCCAACTGGGGACTTAAAACTCTCCTACAATCTATAGTCTAAAATGATCGACATGATTTAGTCAAAAAACACAAAAGGGAAATGCGGGGGTGATGGCAACCAAATTGACAAGAGAAAAAAATGAAATTAACTGAAAAGAATCATCTCAACCTCTAACAGGTCCAAAGGGGCAGCCTTCAAACAGCGACGGCATCCTACCTTTGCTTATCAGGATGTCCTAATTCATCACTGATAGTAATGGTGCGCATTTTTATGCCACGCCCCAGCTAAATGGAAATATACAATGTATTTTTTCCCATCACAAACTAGGCGACGAATTTTTGTTTTACAGATGGGAAGAATGAATCTCATATCCATGCTACCGATGCAGGTTCTCTTCGTAGAAGCGCGCAGCACTCCAACAATTGAATATATCCAACCAATTCTGCGAAGTACCAGAATCTCCATCTCAATTGGACTTAAAGTTCCCCACACACATTCAGCACAATCTGTGCCATTTAAATTTCTACTGCGTGTGTTGTCCTTGCAGCACAACCCATAAACTACTCCAATATGTGGCAACTCCTAATAAAATCATTGGAGCAGTTAACATACTTGGTCCAAAAAGGGCGGAGATGCTCAAAGCCTATGTCTAGCCAAGGCTTGGATTGGCCATTGTAATGAATTACAGCAGCCTTCTTCACATTCTCAATATTGGTCTTATTCTGATAGCCCAAGCCAAGCATGTGCCACGAGGGGTCAATTGGATGAACATGACCCTTGAATGCAATCAAAGCAGGAGGCAGTGTTCCAAGTTTCCACATTGTCAAGTTTGACTTCAGATTCTACAATCACCAAAAAGTTTCAGAACGCCAATTAATAGCACATTTATTTCTGCTTAATAGAAAATTAAGATAATGCCAAGGACTAGATATCACATGATTTCAAGTTGAATCGCAATATATAAGCAGTTAAGATTATTCAACTCTTCTCCCATGGAAATAATTGATCAATCCTTCGACTATCAATAGGTGGCATTATACAACAAAATTTAGTGACCCAACATCAAATCTACACCAACCCCAGGGAGAATAGAAGGTAAAGCAGAGATTCCATGCCCCACTTTCTATACTTTGTCTATTTAAGAATGGAAATAACAAAAGACAATGAAGACCTGTAGAACCTTTAAACTTCTTACTCACAATATTCGTGATGTCTCAAGCGGGACCAAGATCGACCAAGATCGTAAAGATTATCTCATATAACAAGTGAAAATGCTGAACTAGGACGTACTTGTGTCTTCTAGATGAACATGTCAATAGAAAAGTTAAACGAGCCACAAAGTGGTCAAGGATTATGGAGACATAAGCAGGAATCCTAGAAGATTTGCAGATGTTGAAAGATCTAAAAGAAGGTAATCTCCAGCTCTTGAAAGATAACAAAAAATAATCTCAGATTTCAGAAAATTGACATATTTAAAGATTAGGTTAAAGAATCATGGAGATTTGAGTACCTCTTTAAGCCACGTATGATAAGTATCTCTTATACTTGTCCTTCTCCATGCACGCAAGTCAAAGATATTCATCCCATAAGCCCATGCACACTTGTCGGGGTTCAAATTCTTTGCTATGAGATGATGAGAAAAATTGAAGTAGTTTCTGAATCGCTTGGACATCACCCACTTATCTTCACCTTTACAGGTCTCAACAGCTCCATTCACCTTTCCATTCAGGTCAATTTCCCACAAGGGTGATAGGTCACGTTGAATTACAACATCATCATCCAAGAAAACCACCTTGTCCAGATTTGGGAAGAGCTGCGAAATACAACACAAAAATCTTAAACTTGTACTGGAAAGAGAGTAAAGAGAGTGATCATATCCAAACAATGCAAAAGTTGGAATACAAAAACATGTGAAAGAATAAAGAGCAGAAAAATGGCAAAATGTAAATTTTAAATTCAACCAAAAGCAAGAAGGAGAAAATAGAAGAAAATATTTCTGCATAAAGTGGGATTCTTGCTGAAATGAGAGAACACGAGGATAACACACTTATCGTCTTTATGGGACATCTTCTAAATGGAAGAACAAGAAGAATAAAATGAGGAATGAAGAACAGCTAATATACACACTTCACGCTCCAAATTTCAGTATTTTAACACCTATTGATGCACAGTAGGGGGTGCAATGGTTTGTTCATTCAGACTGAAAGCTGATACAAGCTTGAAAATTGTTAGCAGATATGTTCCAAGCAGTGGTACATTAGACTCGGCCATTCCATTCTATTGGCATATAAATGGAAAATGATTGTGGAGCTCAAAAATCCGGGCTCTTTAGCAATATGCAAACAAACAATTCGGGTAAGGAGTACAAAATTATATAGCCTCTCTGCTCACATGTACATACTGAAGGTTGATTATGTGTACATACTGCTTGTGTATAAATACTACAGAAAGTTTCAATGCTTGACTAAATCTAGGTTGAGACTAATAAAGCAAATTCCATAGCAGGCATCTTTCTTAAGCAATAATTTTGCATAATTAGACCGATCATTTGACTCAATATTTATCCTGGTATTTTGTTCCTGAGGGGTAAAGTAAGCCTTTTAGACTTGACAGATTTCCTTCATTTTTTTTTTTGGCGTTTTGCATATTGAAAACCACACTTTCCTCCAAACCCGTACCCAGGAGCTCAACATGGCCCTTCCCCACTTTTACTCCGTTAGTGACTTGAACACCCAACCTTGTGCTTACTAGGTTATCCCTCTCTTAACAAGCCCTTGTGACCTGACCATTTCATCCTTCCACAATATAATTTAGAGCACAGAAGGCAATTTATGCCATATGACGAAGTGTTACCTCTGGCAAATATATGCGGAGATGATTTAGCAAGGATATGTATTTCGGACTTCTAGCCTGCAATTTTGAGGCAAAAGATCGCGGAGTAATATCACTGAGATTGGCACCTGCAACATGATTTCCATGGTAGTATTTCCGAATCCCATAATGGCTCTCAACTACTTCAAGCACCGGAACGTTTTCTCTTGTCAACCAGTCAAACTGATGAACACCTTTAACTTCCACAATAGCAGGAGAGACAGGATTCAGAGCAAACCATGAATGCATGCCTGCATATGTTTTCTTATCAGTGATAACGTGGAAAACAATTTTTTCAGGTTTTAGAGATGACTGCACGCCAGAATTGACGACAACTGACGCAGCTAGGATGTTATCAGTCGACAGTACAAAATGGTGCAATGAGTTGTCAGAAAGCAAAGGGAGTAGTTCTGGTGAAGGCAACTGTTTGCGTGCATGAGCATTGGTTGAGTATTCATCAGTCAACCGCAGTGAAAGACAGTGAATGCCTTTTGGAACAGCACTTGCAGCAAAGTGTTTATTCATCAACTCTGCAAATTTTGATTCTCTGATCTCCCTTTCAGATCTCTCCATCTGCAAAATAATGAATTCCTTCAGATGAAAAGAAAAAAGTAAAGGAAAGTTTAGCTAAGGGCTATATACAGATCATCCCAACGTACACACAGAATTCGAATGCATGCACAGGCATTAAAGAAGCACTACTATGTGGTAAATAATATATCAATTCCTGCCCAAAACAAAGTGGCAAGCACAACAATAAAGCCAAATGGAAATGCGAGTTAATATGTCTGAATAAATAGTACACAAAGAAAGAGCGAGGCCAATTACATGCACATACCATTCCCTTCAGCATCAAAGCAAATTCTTTTGCGCTGTACTTGTTGTTTTTTATTTCAGAAACCAGTTGACTATATGACTCTGGGAGCTTCAAGCCAGCTGGCACTTCCTCCGAGTTCACTTGATTGAGGATCTTAACAAAATCCTTAACAAGCTTCTGCTGGAACAGCAAAAATGATAAAGGCTTGGGCTAAGGAAAGGTATTCCACTTAAACTTATCACAAAAAGAAAAAGGTATTCAACTTAAACGCTCAACAGAAGATTGAAAAACTAAGACATCAATCCAGCAACAAGAAATGTAGATAGAAGTTTATTTACCCCTGAACCATCAGATCGACCAAGGAGCTTTGGTCCCAATCTTCTGCCTAAACAATCTGAAGATCAATGTGAAGGAAATGAAGTTATGGTCTGTCAGTAGTTTCTTGCTGAAAATCATAAACAAAATGGAAAACTAGCACCCTTAGCAGACAATATCTGGAACTGAATTGAGAAAGAAGCAGAAAATAGAAGCATCACAACAGGATTCTTAAAACATTTATTTGGAACAGAGAAACAGCATTTAAAAATATCTGAAAGCAACTGAATGATGTGATATGAACATGTGAAGTAAAGAAACTTGTGATTCAAAACAGCACAAACACATAGGAAACAAACAATATTTACTGAAAGCATATGTATCACATGCAAATAATAGCGGTAAACATATACTCCCTCCGTTTCAATTTATGTGAACCCATTTGACTGGGCACGGAGTTTAAGAGAAGAGAGAATACTTTTGAACTTGTGGTGTAAAATGAGACTCATATATTTTGTGTGGCTATAAATCATTACATAAAGGTATATTGTTTCCAAATAAGGAAAGGGGTCATTCTTTTTGGCACGGACCAAAAAGGAAATAGGTTCACATAAATTGAAACGGAGGGAGTAT
>MU667615.1:89724-102825 GCA_026770625.1 Nicotiana glauca
ACACAGACAATCGCACAATATTCACTACTTTAACTCATGTTGCTAATAAAAACATTAAGATAATTTCTAATTGAGATGGTAAGCTTTTCTAGAATCAAATATAAACAAGTTGAAGATTGCAAAAACTTATTTGAAATTGTTTTAACATTGGCCCTCTTTCCCTTTCTAAGGGGTATTTCTTTTTCTTTGAGAAGGTAACTTTTGTGTAAATATAAAATAAACTACACGAAAACGGTGTGGTTACCCGTCTTTACAGAGTGGAATACAGGGAAAATTCCTAATCCTTTGTCTGCTCCCAAGGATTCTAAAACATCAAAAATAGACTCAAGATCTTCGAAGTACTCTTGCTTACACCAAAAATAGAAAGAACTAGACACTTCATTTTCAGCTCCTGGATATTACAGCGTTTATCTTCAAAGCACCTTTGATGTATCTCATTTCTAAGGGGTATTTCTTGTCAAACTGAAATATTTGGATAGGTAATCAACACAACTTTAGTAAATTAGACGACAGCCAAAAAAACTAAGAAATAAAACAACTCCTTAAACCCTCAGGGGTTGGTCAAGTGGCAATTGACTTGAGCTTTGGGGTTTGCTCCCTTTCAAGGTCTCAAGTTCGAAACCCACTGGGTGCAAACAATTTCTGAGGGCCATCGGACTGGGTAAAAACTGAATTTACCGTGGTACACTTGCGGGAAACTCCTTGCCGAGGGCCTGTGCACCCCGGGATTAGTCAGGGCTCTTAGAGACTCGAACATTCGGTGCAAATCAAAAAAAAAAAACAACTCCTTAGGCATTACTGGTGAGAGGAAAATGATGAATACCTATTGAAACTGTAATAAAATCCAGGCTACCTAATAATCAATCAATGCCTCAAGTATACCTCAACCCAAATTAATTGAGATCAGGGATATGAATCATCTAGATATTGCGTTATATTCAAGCCCATTTTAATCCTATATTGATGAGTAATTTGTCTTTAAGGCAAATCATGGGTTCTCCAAAAAGAGAAGTCTAAATCCCAAATTTATTCCTATCCATACCTAACGTAGGTCGTAGGTCGTAGGTCGTAGGTGCAACTGAACCTTAATCCCAACTAATTGGTATCTCCCATATGGATCCTTTGCTTTCATTATGTTCTGTTTTTAGCAACTTTTGCGTTGATTCGTAGAGATTATAGCTTTTCTCAGACAACTTCGTCGATGCAATTTTGGATCCTTCTCATCCCTTCTGGTACTTCAATCACCATAATGTCACGCTTAACTGGTGCATTAGGACGTCAAGACACAAAAAATTACCCAATATTAATAAACTTAAGCTTTGCGCACTGACAGTGTAAATTTGATTAGGTCGCTTAGACGGTAATTGCAGGTAACTTCATTTAACAAACATTCATCGTACTGGTAAGTAACCTGCTGTAAGAGGTTAAATTACAGTGATGGTGTAAGAATTGATTACACTATCATCGCATATAACGTAAATCCAATGATAATTTGGGAAAAAAGAAACAGGAACATTACCATCTCAATGAACAATTTCCAACAATGAAGAAACACATTATGATCTAAGGACCAAATAGACCGGCAACGAATATTACTAATGGAGAGTTAAAAATATCTAATAAAGGAAAATGGAGGGGGAAAAGTGAAGTACCAAATGAGGAGCACTTGTTGACACCTTCAAGAGTAACAAGAGCAGTGAGAATGAAGACAAAAGGCAACAAGAAAGCTAGGATTAGTATGGTGTAAAAGAGCGTTCGATAAGAGAATTGGCGAGCCGCGACTTTGATCTTCATCAAATCACCACCACCTACACCTCCTCCATTGCTATTCGATATTGTTATACTTCTCATGCTAGGTGAGAAGTGCAGCTGCATCTTAATAGGCCTAAGAAAAATTACCTGAAAAACAAAAAACAAAGTGCACATTGAATTTAAACTGACTAATTGCATTTAATTGGTAATTTGAAAAACAGAAAGGATATTAATAAAAGCACATACTCTATGAAAGGCACTAGCTCAGATCCACCAAAACAGTAATTTTGAGACCAATGCATTGGGTGCTCACGCTTTCGCCCAAAACCCAAAAGCGAGCTGCACCTTTTGTATTAATGGAAATGTCTAGAACTTTCTGTATCCGTTTCTATATATGGAAATTACACACACAAACGGCAAATGTGTGTGCAATGAATTTAACGGATATTTTTATCTATGTATGTGTGAATTAATCAAAAGAGAATGAATTGAGTATTTGAATCGGGTGAATAAAAACCCGAGCAAAATCCGAGGTGGAAATTTTTTCTGCAGTATATGCTATGAGATCAGAAGAAGGAATATAGAGAGAAAAAGTTTAAAGAAGGGGAGAGAGTAATTGCCTATTTTTGTGTTTTTTCTAATTTTGATCGATAATTCCTTCTCTATTTTAGGAAGAAAAAAGAATGCATAAAATAAAAAAATGGAAAATGAAAATGGAATGTGTAATATTTTTCTAGTCAAAAAGCATGTGGGCAATGAAAGCTACCAAGCTCAAATAAAAGAGCTGTCCTAAAGTCCTAAAATTATGGTAAAGATGTTAAAGGATAGTTTAAAAAATCATTTCAAATTTAAAAATAGACGCAAACTTCGTACAATTATAATCTTGTAGCACATTCTTTTTTATTTTAAAAAAATTTCTACAATTACCTACTAAAGATAGTCGGTTGTTTTTAAATTTTCAAAGAGTGTCAAATATTTATTGGATAAGTTTGTAATGCTTTATCTCAATTAACTTTATCTTCTTTGTTCCCCTGCCGTAAGTATAGTTTTATTTCTGTATACGGTAAAATCGGAGGGTCCAATTTCTCGTCATTAAGGCACTTCGAAAGATCATCTCGAAGGCTCGAGACTACGGCCAAGTCTCCTCCCTCGAGGGTCGTCGACACTCGACCTTGGGGCAATGATGATCACGATAATGGTAGAAATGGGAAATTCCCAAGACATATGGCTAGGGCTGACAAAGTCTAGTGGAGTACTCTAAACCCGAATCGGAGTGTCATTTAGCTGTCCCATCTTCATATCTTTGTAATTAATGTATTTTGTACTATGTTGGGATTCACCTCATATATAAAGGGGATCCTTATCATTTTGTAAATATATGTTGCTCCATACGAAATATACAAGAACATTCTCTATGTTCACTAACACATTCTCTTGATATTATTGCTTCTATTTATTATCTTCATTATTATTCTTCATTTATTGCTTATCATTGGCCATAAAGAGCCTTCGTTGATTTTATTATAACTATTAGTCGTACATCAATCACCTTCGATAGCTCACAACCGAGCATCCAAATCGACCTCCCGGCCCCCGAATCGACAAGTTTGAGGCCCCGATTGCTAGCCTATCGGTTTGGTTACCACCTTGCTCTAAATTTTTATCACGTTTCTAAGTCTTACACACAGCATCAACTGCCTAATAACTAACATAAAATAGATCACGTATTTTTAGAGTCTCATAATCAAATTTAATTGTTATTACCATTTTCACAGTAAACAGTTTAGTACCCACCGTGGGGCTAAAAATAATAGTGATTACTTTCTTGCTGGTTTCATTACACAACGCAAGTTATCTTTTACACTTTTTCTTGTCCAAGATTTTCAATTTCAGGTTGAAATGCCTAATTCGGTAAATGGATGTGAAAACGACAATTTTGAGAACCACGGAGAGAACGGTGTGGCTGCTCCAGGTGATGGTGTGAAATCACACAACCTTGAAAATGCACTAGGACCAATTCCAGCAGACGCAGTTTCACACGACGCCCAACAGGTCGATATAAGCTCACACACCAACAGGAGTATGCACCGAGGAAATCAACAAGAAGCTCAGAGAACCCCAACTAGGGAAGAACAGGAGGTTAGCCTTCATTTTATTTTTGAAGTTTTGCAGGCACAACAGCTAGCTATTTCTCTGCTGCAAAGTCACTAGAAAACTCCTAGCACGGTAGCACGGTAGCACCAGGGACGGCTCCCCTAAACAAGCAGGTACCGGAGAGATCGAGCGATAACGGGTCGATAGCCGATCCAGTCATTGTAAAGATGCCCGAGTACCTCACCAGAAGGATCGAATCGGGCGAAAAAATGATAGAAGCCAACGATAAGAAGGTCGAGACTTACAACTCCAGGGTCGACCAAATTCTAAGAGCGCACCTGATCTTGAAAGGTATGGACTCAAAGAAGTTCGTACATAAGTCGTTCTCACAGGAAGCGGCCCTGAAACCCATTCCAAAGAAGTTCAGAATGCCAGATATTCCGAGATATAACGGTACCTCGGACCCTGATGAACACGTTACCGCTTACACATGTGCAGTAAAGGGAAACGACCTAAGGGACGACGAGATCGAGTCCGTCCTGCTGAAAAGTTCGGAGAAACGCTTTTTAAAGGGGCAATAATGTGGTATCACAACCTAGCCCCGAATTCTATAGACTCATCCATGCTGGCAGATTCCAAGGTGGCCACAAGGAAATCTGACGTCTTCAAAATCAAGCAAAGGGAGAACTAGATGCTGCGAGAATTCATGTCTCATCTTCAAATGGAACTGCTGCCAGTCTCCGACGACTAGGCAATACATGCCTTCACTCAAGGTCTGAATGAACAAGTTTTGTGGCTTCAAAGCAGCTGAAGCAGAATCTGGTTGAATATCCCGGTGTAACCTAGTCAGACATTCACAACCGATATCAATCAAAAATTAGGGTCGAGGACGACCAACTAGGATCCCCTTCGGACTCGGTATATCCTAACAGGCTTTTGGCGAAGGAGCCAAAGCCAAACAAAGAAAGGTACCAGCCATACATTGAAGACAGGAAAAATACCCCGAGGCAAAACCCACCTCGCAATGATCGGAGGATAGACCGAGGACAGAATCCTCGGAGACTCATCAACAAAGCCAGATTTGATAGGAACGTGGGGCCAACGGAGGCACCTCTCTTATCATAGTACAACTTCAACATCGATGTGTTAGCAGACATCGTGTTCGCCATCAGCAAAATCAGAGACGCTAGATGGCCCAAGCCTGTACAATCGGATCCCTTACAAAGGAATCATAACTTAGTGTGCGAGTTTCAAAACACACACGGGAACAGGATCGAAGATTGCCGACAACTCCGGGAGGAAATGGCTCGATTACTCGACAATGGTCACATCCAGGAATTCCTCAGCGACCGAGCCAAAAATCAGTTTTGAGAAAGAGAGGAAACCAAAAAGAACAAAGCGGATGAGCCACAACATGTCATCCACATGATCTTTTAAGATGCCAACGCCTTACAAGTAACCGCATCCACGAGGTCGGTAACATCTATCGACAGGGAAAAGCGAACTCAAGGCTCTATATCGGCCCCGTAATAATACATTATCAATATAGCTGCAACTAACCAAAACACCAACGTCTCCACCGGCAGAGGGGCTGAGAAACAAACCAACGGTGAGATAGCAACCACAATACATGCTCTCGATTGTATCCAAATAAAGGCATGTATCGCATCCTCCGAGCGAATACCAAGGCTCAAAGCACCATCACCACAGAGGTATAAACATCTCCCTTTTATTTTATACTTCATACTAACCTTTATGCAGTCGACTGACCAAGGTAGTTGAAATGCTAACCCAGCTCGAAGACCTCAAGGTTTTAAAGCATCCATTGGGCTCTTTTCCTTTGACTGGGTTTTTATCCTTAAAAGGGTTTTACCGGCAAGGTTTTTAACGAGTCAACATCCACATGCTACCTAAAGAAGACTCAACAAGTATTCAAGGCTTCTTTTACAATCAACCTCGAATATTGGGGGTATCACCCCGAAAGGTCACCTACTCGGAAAAGCCAAGATACCTCAAATAGGACCTCGATAGGAAAATAGTGTACCGGGCCAAACGGTCGAACAACCGTGCCCGTATAGCAACTAATCCCTTAACAGCAAAAGCATGTATACTCGTACCAAGTAATCGAAGAATATTTTTGTCAAAGCATCTCACGCTCCAAAAGAAACTCGGCATTTTTGCAAAAATGACTCCTTTGATGAAAATTTCCCCAGCACTCGGGGAATGGCGTCAACAATTCAACACCCGAACGACCCCTGGATCGGAACTCCAAACTCACAAACCCTCAACGAGGCAACATCAAAATCATGAAACATCTCCAAAGTCAAAAGTGTACCGAACACTCGGGGACTAGCGTCAAAATCTCAAAAAACGCACGACCTAAAGGTTGGAATCTCTGAAATTGTACCCTCAATGAGGCCAAGATACCCTCGATGACTCGGGGACTGCCGCCAATCACCATTCATTAAAAAACCCGCGGCCATAAGACCCCAAGCGGGCAGACTCGGTCTTGTAATACCTACATAAGGCAGCAACAATATATGTAAGACCTCGAGTGAGGCGTGAACCATACTTGTACCAAGTATCTACAAAACTATAAGACCTCAAAGGCATGAAAACTTTGTAATACATTACTAAAGGTATAAACCCGATCTCAAAGTTAAGGCTATATATCGAACTTGTAAGACCCCTAAAAGGAATACCCTCGATATAGATGCCGAAACTACTTCACTCGGGATTAAAAATGGCTCCGGCCAAGCATAAATGACGACGGTCACAAGGATGTACCATCCCAACTAATGCGCCTCGGGGACGCCCGACCGTCGCTACAAATCACAAGCCTTCAAATAATTCGAATCTCAGCTCCAAATTTTAGGTTTCAAGCTACTCAGCCTCCAAGCCAAACCTCCCGAAGTGCTCGATCATCGCCACATAACGACTCGTAATCGAGGTTTTTATCGAATTGTCAAAGAGTCGGGCAAATATTATTTCAAAAAATTCCTTAACGAGGGAAAAATAAAGCTTATAAAAGGTCACTTCGACCCAAGGCATAAGAGCCATTGTCGCCGGCCTAATGAGCCTCAGAGCCACACATAAAAGGACGCTTCGACCCAAAGCATAAGATTTGTTGATGCTTAATTTTTTTCTATATATTTTAATATGCATAAATACTTTCAAAACAGTATATATATGTATATATAAGCATACTCAAGGTCTTTATAATTTTTCTGTAATTTTAAAGGTTTTAAATTGACTTATTTCTTCCTTTTTACTTACAAAAATTCCAATAAATATCCTTCAAATTATTGTTATGATAATTTAACCATCTAAATCCTATATTTATGCCAAAATATTACTTTAATATTTTTTGTGTATTTTTTACAATTGCATTTATATTTTTAAGGCCAATTTGCATATAATTGCATTATTGGTCTCATTAATGTACAATTATGTTTTATATGCATAAAATGATCTTTCATATTTTTAAAATATTAAATATCTATTTTAAACATTTTTAGTACACGAAATTATTTTTTAGAAATCATTTTTATAAATTGTATAAGGTTAAATTGGCTATTTAAAACATAGTCAAATCATATTTCAATTATAGACTCAATTAAATCCAATATCCAGCCCAATTTCAGGCCAAATTACACGCCCAGGCCCTAAATACAATTACCGGACCCAAGACCCATCAGATCCTGGCCGTTGATCTAAAAGATCAACAACCCTCGATCATTCCTTCCTTTTTTTTACTCTAAACGGCTCTTAACCCTAACCATTTTCCATATACCGCCGCCCTAAAATTCTCTCTACACTTAGTATACCCTCAACCTAACCCTAGCCCTTTAACCGCCGACCTCCCATCTCCGGTCATCTCCGGTGACCTCTCATCTTATCCTAAGCCTCCAATTGTTTCTCTCATGCCATGCCTGCCTTCTCTAAGGTCTTCAAAGGCCCTGGGCCATGCTGACTTGCATCTAGGGTTCGTCACCTGTATGTTCTTGGCTACTCCAGTGTGATTTCAAGCAAAATCATGTTGTATTTGCAACGATCCTTAGGTTTTCTAAGCAGGTTCTTCATCTCTATGTGGATTTCTCTCAAAACCATAATCTCTTTTCTATACCTCCTAGATCTGTACCGATCTAGGATGATTTGATTTTGTTTCTTCAATGTTTTACACTGTCCTTGATATTTCTTACAAGAATCGTTGATTTTAAGTGTTTTTCACCTCCTTCTAAAACTAGGGTTTTCGGAACTTCTTTTTAAAACCTTATTTAACTGATTCTTTGTGTAAAAACTTCTATTTTTTGCATTATTTTAACTGATTCTATGAGTTTATTATATCTTTAACTCGTCTATATTGAAAAGCCCCAATTTTCTAGGTTTCTTCGTTTGGTTCTTTGTATTAACATGACTGATCGGTTCTTGTTTGAGTCTCTGTGACTATCTTGCCTAGAATATGTTTCTACTGAGTTTCTTAGCCTAACTAACATCAACTCTATGTACTTGTGTTCATCTTGACTATTCAAGACTTGCCTCTTTCTATCAAGTGTTGTTTAACCTTCATATTTTCTATGTCTGGTTATTCTTATCTTACTCTATTTATATGCTAAAATATTGACTCATGACTCTCTCTTTGATTGATACTGAGTTCTCTGTTTCTTGGCTTGATTTGAAAACTTTCCTTTAGACCTTCGATTCTTCTTGTTTAAACGTGGCTTATTTGCTTATTCATGAGAACCTATGTTATTCTCCTTAAATCAGTGAGTCCTTGATTCACTGATTTGCTATATGTTGATTCCGATTATTTCCATATTCTACAACCTTATTTGGGTTAACCGTGTTATTTGCTGATTCTTCACTAACTGTTTCCTTAATTGAACTCTTATGTATTTACCCATAATTGACTATTTTGTACCTAATGGCTTACTTGATTTCTTTCCTTAAACATTTTCTGCCCATTAACATTGGTTAATTACCCCTTAATTAAGGGAGTACTTGAATTGATTTGATTCTAATTAGTACATGGTTTCATAATTATTGCTGAACTTTGATTCTTGCCTTATTTTCTGCATGTTTTCAAACTATAAATACCTTGCTCTTTCACCAACCCAAACAGAAGAAAATTGGTTCAAAACTCTCTCTCTCTCTCTCTCTCTCTCTCTCTCTCTCTCTCTCTCTCTCTCTCTCTCTCTCTCTCTCTCTCTCTCTAAAGGCTTCCTGCTCTCTTCTGTGTTGCTTACTACTGTTTTAAGTTAGCCGGCTGCAAGCCAAGGCTAACTATTGGATTCTCTTTCACTTTGTGTTTACTATCTCTTTATTGGTATGTTCTAATTTCAATTTAAGACTCAAAACAATATGTTTTTCATACTACTTCAATTTTTCATATTTCTAGTATGCTTCTATCTATGTTTTTGTTATTCAACCTGCAACTAACATGTCTACTTCACTTGTTTCTTTACCGCATGCTTCTAAATATACCCCCTTAGGATTAGCCTGCTCATGAATCCCCTTGTAGTATACCCCAATATGACTATGTTTTCTCTGATTTCTTGAATGTGTAAAGTAGTTGGCTATCCTAAGCCTGTTTGATTCTGTATTAACTCTAAAGTTCGTGGTGTACTTTAAAATCCCTTGACCCCTTTAATAACTAGACATCTTGCTTATATGGAATAAACTCTACCTAAAATCAGTTTAGCTTAAATAAGCCGGTTCAATTCATGATTAGTTTACTTCGAAGTTGGTCTAATTAATGGTTTGTTTTCCTGAAATGGATTCTTTCAAATAGTGCCCTAATCTACCATTAGAGAGCATGCCTATAGGAATCCGAAGTCCGTTTTTAAAAATCTACTTATTATTTTACTATATCAACGTAGTTATTCAGCTTTTGGGACATCACTATTCTGCGTTAGGCAAGCCTGTAGGGCGTTTTTAAATTCTATAACTTTGAAACTGTTTTCTACTACTTGAAGTTGTTCAGATTAACAAGTCTAATCAGTAGGCAAGTTAAATAGGATCCTTCATATATTTTCCGAATTCAGTACTTTATAACCTCTACTCACTTAGATATCATGTTCTAGGATTTGTTTTCTTAAGTGTTTGAATGTTGTTTGAAGACGTGCACTTGTGTGATATGTTTGAGGAGGTAACTGTGAGCCTCTAACTTGCTTCAAATGCAGTCCTAATTATTTTTGCCTGTCACCTAGAATTTTCTCCTTTTAAGCACCTTAGGGGTTGTCTGGAACTGCCCACATTTAGAGGTCCTAAAATACCTCCAGGGCCACAAGGAAGGGACGGGTAGTGTACGCATAGGCATTGCCAAGGCTACTAGAACACTTTAGGCTATGACCAAGGGGAGGGACTCGGGTAGAATGGGATATGATGACTACGCGCTAATGTCACGTGTAACCCCTCATTGAGGAGTGTTTACCAGGCATTGCGTGGGGTGATCCTGTAGGCTAACCAACCTAGGACCCCTCTTTTTCCCAAATCCCTTTTTGCTTGAAAACTTTACTTTCCTTTATGCACAACTTGTCCAAAATCTTTTATTATTTTAATTATACAACATCCAATATGCTTTACTTGCAATTATTTGTTTCAATTACTTATTTGTTAATGGACTAATTCATAAGTATAAGTTCGGTCGGGACCCACAGTTGTGGACCGAGATGGGTGCCTAATACCTTTTCCTCGAGGTTATTTCGAGTCGTTACCCTAATTCTCTGGTGATGCAAACTAGTTACATGAGTTAATTGCTCTTGGTTCCCTAAAACACCACAATACGTTAGATGGAGACTCTTCAAAATACCCAATTCCCAAAAGGAAATAAGTTATCACCCTCTAGAAATGTCAAAACCCGGACCTTTCCCTCCCCGCAAAAAGGGGATGGAGAAAAAAGGGGGTGCGACAAGAGTCATTATCACCAGCCCGCACAAATAAAAAAACTTGAGGGTCGAACGAGCTCGAGTCGAAACTCGATTCGTAGACTGAACCCAAAACAGTTAACTAAAAATTCCTAAGAGCAATATCGTAAGAGCCATTGTCACCAGCCTAATGAGCCTCACGGCCACACAAAAAAGGTCACTTTGACCTAAGGCATAAGAGACATTTACGTCAGCCCGGACAAATCAAAAAACTTGAGGCTCGAACGAGCTCGAGTTAAAGCCCGATTCAGAGACTGAACCCAAAATAGATAACTAAAAATGCCTAAGAGCAATAGCGTAAGAGCCATTGTCGCCAGCCTAATGAGCCTTAGGGCCACATGTAAAAGGTCGCATCGACCAAGTGCGTAAGAGCCTATGGGCCAGCCTAATAAGCCCCAGAGCCATATCACGAATCTAAGGATCCCTACCAACTCAAAGACCAATTTATCTGGCTTAAATCTAGACAAACAAAAACCCATAAGATACAAAATCATGAGGTTTCCGCCTTATACACACATGTAATAAAATACAAGCTCCATTTACAGCACACTTTGAAAATACTATACACAGAGACAGAGAAGGAAATGAACGTCCCCCTCGGGGACTATGGCCCGACGGCCCCATCCTCGCCATCCTCGGCATCAGACAGAAGGAACTTGGCATCGTATTCTTCCACCTTGTCTTTCTTGATCTCTTCCAAAAGATCGAAGCCCCTGGCATGAATTTCCCTCCGAGATCTGCACTTCACGTACTCTTTATTACTGCTCGCACGATAAAGAGTTCTCCTCAGCTCAGCTCTAGCAACGACATCGCTCTTCAAATAGGCCGCCACTTTCTAGTCAGCCTTAGTGCTGCTCATTACAGCCTCAGCCCGGGCATTCACCACCTCGGCCTTCGCCTTCAAAAGCTCGGACTCGAGCCTTGTGATCGTATTCGCTCGTGCAGAATCATTTGCATGAGCGGCTGGACTTGTACCTCGAGGGCAGAAGCCCTAGCCAAAGCACTCTCATTAGCCATAACTTGGGCCTCTAGTTGATCCTGCAGCTCATTAAACTCGTGTTTGGCCCGGCCAACTTTGCCCCAAAGCTGTTTCAACTCATCCGTTGTGCTCTCCAACTGAAATATCGAAACATTAATCTCTAAAAATGAAAGGAGAAGCATACATCAACACAAAATATCGGCTACCCATCTTTCGATACGGCTTTCGCAGTTACGACTTCGGTCCACCTCACACCGCAGGGATACCAACTCGCTTTCCTTTCTCGCACAAAGAAGCTTAAGGGATTTCTCCCTATCCGAAGCTTTCCGCAACCTGGCCTTATAGTGAAGCAGCTCAGACTAAGCCTGTCAAAAGCCTGCAAAGGAAAATTCAATAAGAAAGGAAGAGTGTGAAACTGAAATAAGCCTATACCGACTACCAAAGCTTACCATAAAGCCAAGCCGCTGAGCCTCACAAAGGCCGAGCCAATGTCTGATGGCTTAGTATCCCCCGAAGCACCTTTGGTAGGAAAAGAAGAAGGCACCACGTGCTCCTCTCTCTTCAAAGTACCCTCAGCAGGAACGTGAAATGTTCTTTCGAAAATGGAGGCCTCCGAAGCTGAAAGATAGTTCGACTCGCCTCTTTTGAACCTTTGAAAAGGACTCGCCCCATTGCGAGTCTCCTTACACCTAAGAGACTCTTTCCATTCATTATCAACCCTCGACCCCAAGGTCGGTAGTCTCTCCTCTTCCCCTGGGGGGCACGACCTCATCTCGAAAAAATCTACAACACCTGTGGTGGCTAAGTTAGTGCGCTAAAAAGAAAAGTACCATTCTGAGGAAATAAGCCACTAAGAGCCTACCGTGATGTTTCGTCTCCCATCTACCCTTGGACAGGTCTCGCCACATGCGCTTATCATAGGTCGAACAAGCTACCAGCTTGCGGGACCATCCGGCCAAACCAGGGACCTCGTTCGGCAACCAAGGAGTCGCTACAAAGAATGAAACATAAAAATGTCATTATGGAGCCCGCCTCCGCTACAAACAAACCAATAAAAATACAGGTATGCCACTTACATGTGAAATTCCATTTCTTATGAAAGGGCAAAACTCTCCAGGGATGATATCGACAGTCCGTGCTCGAACAAACTGGCTCATCTACCCCCGGTCCTCGCCCTCTTCACCGTTAACGGTAGGGGACCGGTTGGATCGACGCTGAAGAGTAATCAAACCTTGATAACGCAGCGGCCGATATAACCTCATGAGATGACTGAGGGTTGTGAGCACGTGATTTTTACCCCAAGTAAAAGAATTCCAAAATCAAAATAAATAAATTGTGTTACAACAGATT